>ML784788.1:871602-907349 GCA_009831015.1 Picea engelmannii
GCGCACCTAATGTCTACTCTGTTAAACTGTAACATTAAGTTGTCATATGTGCCAAGTGGGAGAATGTAAGACTAATTTCTTGAATTAGTGACCCATATGAAGAAACAGTTATGAGAACTGTCGTCACAGTTTTCCGGAGCTCTTGGTAACGGAATGGTCGAATCTCCTACTCTGATGGACAGGTGGAGACTAACCGTCTTGGGGAAACCGGTCCTCTCTCTGCCCATAAAAGAACCTTCAGAATACCCATCATCATCGATCTAAAAGTGCATACGGCAGCAGGGTAAGAGAGAGAAACTCATTTTCTATTCTGTTCAAGAGGTTTCTGAAGAGGGTTATGTTCGGTTCTGTTCTGTTCTGTTGAAGAGGATTCTGAAAAACGCAACAGAGACTTCACTGTTCCGCTGCAAAAATGGATCCAGGTATTTATTCCGCTGTAATATAATGAATGGCAAAGAATTAGAAAGTTTCTAGATCCTGCAAATAACAAACAGAAATTTAGTCTGTATTAAGAAAAACTACCAACACATCTTTCTTTGTACTTGCATTTGAAGAAAAGAGAGCAGAGCAACCTCACCCTCTAGTTGGGTTTTATCTCGTTTTGGGTTTCCTATGGTTTCCCAGGTCATATCTTGTGTTTATTTGTTAATGGAGTGTGTATTATTTTTGTTCTCTATTTCTTGTATTTCAGCTAAATTTCATATAGTTTTAAGTAGAAAACAAGTAATTAAAGAATTTGAGATCTAAAGAAAATTAACTTTTATAGCAAATATTTTAGTATCCAGAAGAATATCCATAAAATTTTACAAATCAATGTTTGTCTTAAGTCCTTATTAAGGCATATTAAAAAATATATCAAGGATTTTGAGTGAAATTCTTTCACTCATAAATATAGAGAGCTCAACATAAAGGTGGATGAGCTATCCAAAGATTCCCCAACTCTAATTAATGGGACTCTCATCTCTTAGGAGTTCTATGATGGCCAAATCATTAGGATTTTTCCTCTCTCTTTTTTTTAATCTTTTAAGTATGATCGCAGAGAATAGTAACAGTTTGTTGTGAAGTATGCGCAAACTTAGTTTATTTTCTGTATTGAACATGTCAAGAATAAGTATGGAGGACAAGGAATGAGCGTGTTTTGTCTTAGCTTGTTTCTCTTTTGAAGTCCCATTGAGATTCTAATATGTATATTTCCTCTTTGAAATATAAATATTAACCAGATGGTCTCTTTAAGAGTTTTTTTATATATATTTTTTTATAAAATTATTAGTTAATAGAAACCATTAATTTGGATGGTGTTTTTTAATTATATTTCTAGAATGATTTACAAATGATTTGTAGTTTTCAATATTATTTTATAAAATTATTAGTTAATAAAAACCATTAATTTAGATAATGTTTCCTAATTATATTTATAAAATGATTTACAAAGATTTTTAAATTTTCTATTAACCAATAATTATATTTATAAAATTATTTACAAATGTTTTTAAATTTTCTGATTCACCAATAATTCTAATTGAGATATTAATTTTTCGAATTATTTTTTCTAAATTTAATTAAATATATTAAAATTTACATTATTAAAAATTTATACTATCATTTTTTTTTCAAAATTAATAAAATATATAAAGAAAAAAATATATATTATATTTAATAAGAGATTGAAGAAAACCAAATACTTTTATAAATTACTTTATTTTTTATTTTTATTTTTTTTACATGGTTGGATTTTTGTTCTTGCAGGTTTCTAATCAATAATTTTAACATCACATAGTGTTTTAACAACACACTTTGTCACCCACTATCCTACACCTCAAAGACATTACTTTATCTTTTATTATAAATAATTAATTTCTATTTTTTATTAATCATATTTTATATTTTCTCATTAAAATATCAACATACATATTAATGCACATTAATATTAATATGTATTTAAATGTTTTAAATATAAAAACCAAATTACTCAATTCAATACAATGACAGTTATCCCTCCTTTGAAACCAGACTTTCCATTCCTTTGAAAATCTCATACGATGAAAATTTATCCTTCCTTTGAAACCAGACTTTCCATTCCTTTGAAAATCCCTTCCCATATGAGTGGAATAATCCGCCATACATTAAAGGAGAATCAGAGGCGGGAAGTACCAAGTGGGCTCCACAGAAATAGAGAAATAATAAATTTGACCGAAAGTCGCAAAAGGGACATACATAATTATTTATCCAAGCTCCGTTTAAAAGTCAATAAAGTGTCTGGACCTTATGATATCTGAGAGAATAATAACATGCAGTAATCAACATGGATCATAAGAGATTGTTATCATCTTTGTTTGATGTTGGTTATCATACTAAAAATTCAAGATTTTAAAACATTCTTTATTTATGTTTATTAAAAATTTGTTCTTTGAAAATTTATTAATTTAATATATCACATATCATGAATTATGGATAAGGATAGATCTCCTTTATTTGAGTAGCTAGATTTTGATGTTTATTTATACAATTATGTCCAGCAAGGATAACTTGACATTAAACTTTAATTGACATAATTACATGGCTAAAAGTTACTTGTAAGGAGGGTTGAGTTTGTAAGGTTGGAATTTCAAAATGAAATGGTTAGTACAATTTGATAGTCTTGAAAATTTTAGTATTTATTTCACAGTTTCAACAAAGATTGTTGATGATGGTCATTGAAAATTTTTAACAATATTATATTAAATTTATTTTAATTTATAATTAACATAATTACATGGTTCAAAGTTATATAATTGTAGGGAAGGTTGAGTTTATAGTAATAAGGTTGGAATTTCAAAATGAAATGGTTAATCCAATTTGATAGTCTTGAAAATTTTAGTATCTATTTCACAGTTTCAACAAAGATTGTTGATGACAGTCATTGGAAATTTTTAACAGTATTAGATTAAATTTACTTTAACTTATAATTGACATAATTACATAATTGTAGGGAGGGTTGAGTTTACAGTAGCAAGGTTGGAATTTCAAAATGAATCAGTTTGAATTCAAAATGAAATCGTTAGTTCAATTGAATAGTCTTGAAAATTTTAATATTTATTTTACAGTTTCAACAAAGATTGTTAATGATGGTCATTGGAAATTTTTAATTGTAATTGATGGAGCAAATCATTCAAGCAATTTACCCATCAAATTTCATCCCTGATCTGATTAGAGGTAACAGGCTCATGTTGTATATCAAACCTACAAAATGGCTAATAGAATATCCAAACACATGGAAAGAATTTTTAGTTTTTTTTTTTTTTGAAATCCCTGCTGCTTTATGAGAGAGTTTTGCATCTCAAAAAAAATTCACCGTTAAGTATTACTATCTCCATGGAAATACTTTGTCTATAATTATTTCTATACCTTATTTAGGTACAACTATAATATTTAAACCATGAAAAATTCATGGTTAAACTAAATGCATAATACATAATACATAGACGTTATCAATAGAGTGGTCCATGGATCAGCCAAATGCCTTGCAGGTCTTCCGAGTGAAGCCCAAACGATTCTTCTTTCTATCATATAAAATATAAAAGTTCTGCTGTTGATAGTTTCCTAAGAGCACAGCAGGTCCAATATCGATTTCCAAAACACTGCTGTTGATCATTGCCAAGCAGTATGTATGAGAAACCCAGTGGAAAGTATTCTGATAAGGCAGTACCATGTCTGAGCCACCCTTGAAATGGAATGCAAACTCAGGGAACTGAATATTGTCCACACCAGAGACATTGTAACACAATCCAGAGCCAGTTAGAGCTTCGATTTCACGGCTTCTTCTATATCCAATCTGAGAAGTAAACTCACCCACAATCTGGTTATAGATTGCATCGGGAAAGAGAGTGACAGAAGCGCCCGAATCTATTATGGTTCCACCATTCCCTTTGGTGTCAAATCTCAATAAGTGAGAGGGCAGCTTCAAGCGCTTTCCGCCAATACTGATCCCTGTGAGACCAATGTAATAGTATATGCTGTATGGAAAAGAAGGTGCTCTGGAGTTATTTAGAAAGGGAGTATAATTCAAACGGATATCCTTGGGGACCGCCTTGTCGCCGAGTATCATTCTGCTGCTCTTGTTTTTGTCGTCGAATAACCGGTGGCTCTGAAGGCAATACGCAAATCTATCGCCAATAAGGGGACTGAGCTGGGAAGGCATGGACAGTCCTCCTCTGCCAAATCCTGCAATACCAGAAATGATGGACGAAACCACTGAACATCCGACTCCGAAGTTCTTTACTTCTCGTGTTCCTCCGTCTTCCAATGGCAAAGTCAAGGTCTCACTCAGTAGACGCCCGCGAGCAGTTCCTGTGCCATACTGAAGCTCATACTCTGGACAGGTCTGGATGCTTCGGACGCAGCCCACATTCTGACACAGGTCTTTGCACTTTGGATCTGCACACTTTACAGGAACAGCAGACGATGACTTTCTGGGAAGAAAAACCCTGCCGTATTGAGGGCAATTATTACACGTATACTTTCTGGTGCAAGGTAACCACACTACATCACTGCCCGTGTCCATGACAACCAATAGATCTTGTGGAGGACTGCCTACCGACAATTTGATGTAGTACTCGATCACGTCGCTGCGGGCGTACAGAGAACCCTCCCCGGTTACAGACTTCATATGCATCCCTCGCTTCAGTGCCGAAGCACGATACTTGGAGGCCTGCACCATCTTGGTCAGCCGCTGGTCGGCGGGCACAAATCCTTCTTCGTTTCTCATGTGATGAAGAGTCATTACGATTCCATTGTTATCATCATTCTCTTTTCTGGACGATATTGCAGGGAGTTGCAGTGAGAGGGGGAGGAGCCAGAAGATCAGCTTGAGCTTGCATGCCAACATGTTTCCAATTCTGCAAGGAATCTAACAACGATTTCTGGTAATGGGCAGTGGGCAACACTGAATAAAAATAGCAACATTCAATAATTATGTTTGCTGATAAGAGTTTGTTGAGCAGAATGATTTGGTTCGACCACGCGTGCCAAACACAGAAAACAATGATCAGTTCCAATTCACCCATGTTTTAGTCCTTTGAATTTAAGAATGGTGCTGCCAGATCTAGTTTGATAAACTTCAAATACAATTCATCAAGTTAATACCTTACAATTCATCGAACTTCATAGGTAAATGTAAACTATGCTGCCTAAAATATTTGTATCATACAAGTCCAGTGGGAAGTACCATCATTGGTTCCTCACCCACCCACTGAGCATCATATCACTTCAGGTTTCTCATCTACCCATTAAGCAGGTTCTGATCATTGATTCCTTGTCTACCCAATAATAAGCACCCTAGATAGGCCTACCATTATTAAGACAGGTGCTCATTATGCATCTCTCAAATTCTCTCCCAGATCTAAAGTGACATGTGATGGGAAGGAAATTTTATACAAGTCAGGTTTTAGCAGGTCTTTGTCATTTTAACATTTTTATTTTTCTAAAAAATTGTTAATTTTTTATCAAGGGTTTTTCTCATTGAAGCATAATATATGCTTTGTCGCTTCAAAATACGGGGTAGAAAATATGTAAATTGGTTAATGATTGCCTTCAAGCTTTCTGTAATTGAAAGAAAGGTGGAGATTTTTCTGAGAAGAATACAACACTATTTGACAGGTCAAAAGTGTTTTTTTTTTCCATTTACTGTCTAAAATATTTATATTTTTTAATGTTTAAATGAAAAGAGAATGGTGTAAATAGAATATATGGATTAATTTGCAGATGATTATATAATTATATTTTAGTTTGTGGTAACTAATAAAAATAAAAAAAAATATTTTTTTCAATTAATAAAGTTATTTGGACAATAAATTATTCATACTTTTTATGTTAATTGTATAGATAATTTTTTTTTACTTAGTATGGAAAAAGACTTGAGATAGATTTCAGATTTTTTTTATATTTATTATCATCAACTTTCAGATTTTTTTTATATTTATTATCATCAACTTTCAGATTTTTTTTATATTTATTATCATCAACTTATGATATTATCTATTTTTTAGTTTTTCATAATAGGGTTAATACTATATAATTTTTATTCAAATAAGTTATTAATATAATTTTTATTCAAATAAGTTATTAATATAATTTTTATTCAAATAAGTTATTAATATAGTTAGTGATTAGTGTTATAGAGTGATATGTGTAGATGGTGCTTTCTTAATACTCATTAAATAAACAAATTTACAATTTAAGAGGGAAAAACCTCTTAAATTGCTTTTATGAAAGGATGAAATTCCAATTTTTGTATGGTGGATTGTAGATTTAGAAATCTTAATCAAAGGTAAAGAAAAAATCTAATTACATGAAAGTGAAAAAAAACCAATAAAAATAGCCATTTGTATAACATTTATCTTACAACTAAGAATAAGACTAATTTACCTATATGCCAAAGTCTAATAAGAGTAGTTTATCTATATGCCAAAGTGTTTTTATATTTATGAAACTCTCTACATCTCATGTTAAACCTTTATTGCATGACTAACACGTATCTCTTTTCATGCTATACATGTATATGATAAATGTTAGGTTGTTAGGGACCTAACCCCCCATGTAGGTAGAATAATATATTTCGATGTAATAAAGGTCAATATTAATAATTCCTAGCAATAAGGAAGAATAAGTTGAATGTAAGAAGACCTAATAGAAGCAGACTTCTAGAAGGATCTTCCTCTAGATGGTTCTTTTGATAGACATGTTTAGTATAAATAGGAGTCGAGGGTATGAGAATGATTGTCTTGGATATTATTGTAATAGAGCTCTGCTCAACTAGAGGTTGCCCCCTCGAAGATGCAAGTGAACGCTGCTCTCAGAATCAAAGTGCTCTTTCTGGTGTTATTCTGATATATTTTCAGTATTATTGCGGTATTGTTTTGGTTATATTGTTGTTTATCTGCCATTGCTAGCATTTTATTTCTGTTCTGCATACTTTTTATATCTGGAATATTACAAGTAGTATCAGAGCACTTTCCTCGGCACAAAATTGTGGGTTAATTTTTTTTTAGGGTTGAGACATATTCCAACGTCTTTAAGCTACAAAGATCTGTCGTTACGTGCATAAACCCATGTTTGAGGGATTCATACATGCAGGAAATACAAGTGGTTCTTAATAGCACATCTGTTGGCCACCCTTGTAACCCCTGTTGGTACCCTTCGAGTGGTAGCGCATCAGATAACACCTGTATACGGATCAACCTAGATTTCCTGAAGCCCTCTTTAGATAAACCGATCAGTCGCCTGACTGCTATAATGCCACCGAGAACAACACTCAGGAATATACTCTATAGTACCTTGGTAGTCAGGTAGTACGGCTAAGGGCACGATCTAGCCTCGTTAGTTGGTACCCTGAGATATTGGGCCGAGTACTACTATTGGAATCTGCACATATATCAGAGAGCTATAGCACAGGGAAAACCCTTGTCTGTAGAACCCTTGAATACCTAACCTTTGGGGACGGAAACAAAAAAATTAAAACAAACAAGATCTATTGTCGCGCAACTGTGACTCATGCATTCAAGTTGCCAAATCACTACACACTTCTTCCTGGTTAATCATTTGGTCATTTTATCACTACATTATTCTTCAGACCGGAGTATAACTCCGTAGGTGTAAAAAAAAAAAATCTGGATTTTGTTGCCCCATTATTTGAGACCTATTCCATTGGATTTATCTCTTCGCCCTTATCACATTCATACCTATCATTTTCAATCAAAATTTTTGACCCCACCCACCCCTTTTCGGTCCCCCTGTCATCATGGTCCATACCTGTAGCCAAGATTTGGAAGCTCGCTTCAATACCTTGCAATCCAATTTCACAGAGACCCAACAAGAAGTGAGATAGCTCAGTGCCAATATTGCCACCATCAATAAAAACATGCATTCCTCCATCGCTGCCTCAATCGAGGAACTCAAAGAAGACCTCAAACAAGACATTACTACCCATCTTGAATCTGTCGCTTCGATGATCTGCACCAAGTTGCATATCCTTTCATATCCCCCTTTATCTGACCCACCTGTGCATATTGAAGCTGAAACTTCCTCTCATTCCCATAATTTTCCTCCCCATCACTTTTAGCGTGACCTACGCCTTCCATGTGTGGATGTGACCAAATTTGATGGCTCACATCCCACTGGTTGGGTAACTCAAATGGAACATTATTTCTCTTTGTACGACATTACAGATTATTTGGACAAACTCTAGTATGGTGTTCTCCATCTAGATCAAGAACGTTGGCAATGGAGAAAAAACTGCCCGTCAAGAGTATGTTGCTTGGACACACTTTGTGGCAAAGATTTATGAATGCTTTGACACTAACACCAACCATTTAGGTCGTTTGACAAAGTTGAAACAATCTGGAACAATGGAAGACTTTATAGGTGCTTTTGAGCGACTAGCTTTTCGTACAGAGGGCATGTCTAATGCTTTTTTCAGAGAATGTTTTATTAGTGGCATCAAGGATGAAATTCGTGCCCATGTCCTCATGGATCGGCCTCAGAGTTGGATGGAGGCTACTAAAATAGCTAAGGAGGCACAACAGGTTGTCTCTTCTCAAAACTGGAAACCCCCTTTCATTCCTCGCACTAAAACCGTAAATCTCACCCCTCCTTCTACTGCACTAAAGATCCAAAAATTGACTAGAGCTGAAATGGTTGAACGCCAACTCAAAGGCCTTTATTATAATTGTGATGAAAAATATTTTTTGGGACATAAGTGTAAGGAACAAAAGATTTTTATTCCCATCTCGAAGGATGTTTCGGAAAAGGAGGTTGAAGCTCCCCTTGTGTCTATGTCACTTGAACCCTCTGACATAAACCCTCCCTCAGACCCTCTCGAAGTAGAACCGATCATTTCCCTAAATGCTCTCACTGGCTTATCTTCTCCCCAAACTCTCAAGCTAATTGGTTACATCAAGCATCGGAAGGTCATCATTCTTTTTTATAGTGGAAGCACCCATACTTTTATTCATCACCGCATTGCCCAAGAAAATCATTTCTATATCCATGCAGTCAATAATTTCCAAATTATGATTGCCAATGGCGGATCCATGAAATGTGGAGGGCGTTGTGAAAATGTGTGTCCCCAAATTGGTGACTACCACTTGAAATCTCATATGTTTTCTATCGACATGGGCGATTGTGACATTTTGTTGGGTGCAGACTCACTAAGGAATTTGGGTCCCATTCTCATGGATTTTAAGGAATTAACCATGCAATTCGACTAGGAGAGCCAATAATATAAGTTTCAAGGCATCATTTTCGGTTCTCATGAGATCATTAGTTCCCATCACATGGAAAATCTTCTAAAAATAGGTCATTCTGGCGTTATTTCCCAACTCCATGCCATACAAGCAACTGAGACACCCTCTGTGTCGCAGGACCTCTAATCCATCCTCTCTAAACATCAAGTGGTCTTTTCGACTCCCATGGAATCCCTCCTTCCTCTGGTGTTCATGATCATTCCATTCCCCTTGTCCCAGGAAGCCTTCCTCCCAATATCCGTCCCTTTCGTCAGCCCTTTTCCCAAAAATATAAAATTGAGAAAATGGTTCAAGAACTGCTTAACGCAGGCTTTATCCTCCCTAGTGCAAGCCACTACTCTTCTCTCGTGGTCATGGTCCTGAAGAAATAAATTTCTTAGTGCATGTGTCTTGACTTCCACGCTCTCAAAAAACTTACCATTAAAGACAATTTTCCCATTCCTGTCATTGATGACCTCTTGGATGAATTCAGTGGCACCCAGTTCTTTACTAAACTTGATCTTTGTTCTAGCTACCACCAAATCCATATGAAAGAGGAAGACATTCCTAAGACTACCTTTAGAACTCATGAGGGCCACTATGAGTTTTTGGTCATGCCCTTTGGCTTGTGTAATTCCCCCTCCACCTTCCAAAGCCTCATGAATCATGTCTTCCATCCTTTTCTCCGTCATTTTGTCTTAGTTTTCTTTGATGATATCCTCATCTATAGCAAAACCTAGATAGACCATCTTTCTCATGTGGATCGAGTTCTCCATCTACTCTCTTAGCACCATCTTTTCCTGAAACAATCTAAATGTGCTTTTGGCACCTCAGAAATAGAGTACTTGGGTCATCTTTTTGGAAAGGACGGTGTCAGGGTGGATCCTAAAAATATTAAAGCTATGCAAGACTAGCCGCACCCAAAGACTCTCAAAATCTTGCATGGATTTATGGTTTTAACAGGTTATTATCTCAAGTTTGTTAAGAATTATGGAAAGATTGTGACACCTCTCATTGCACTCCTTAAAAAGAATTCTTTCACTTGGACTCCAGCAGTTGCTCGAGCTTTTCAAACCTTGAAGATGGCCATGTACACCACTCCAATCCTAGCCCTTCCTATAATATCCCCAAGGATGAGCCCTGCTATAATCATGTTTATGAATTGTAAATCATGTTTATGAATTGTAGGATGGTGAGACAAGTATTCATAAGTTGGTGGTATTATATGTTTATTAGGCTGGAGAGCCTAAGTGTTAAAGGTCAAGAGCCTGATTTTGTATATGTAAGTATGTAGATTATTAATATAATATATAAACACCGCTGTGTGTAGACCGACAACAAATAAAGAGTGATGGGGGACTAAGCTTCCACAAGGTGGGTAAGGGAAAAAGGGGTTGAAAGGTTGGAAAGAGGGGCTAATCTTAGGAGCTTAAGTTCTTGAGAATAATATTTTATTATTATTCTAAAGTTGTGGGACAAAAATGTTTTTTACCCTAAGTCTTGGGAGAGGCAACGCATACAGATCCAGCATGTGAAAAAGGGAACGCATTCTTGATGGAGTGCATACAACTTCATGGGAGACATGTGTTGGCCCAAGCGCATGCAATTTAACTCAAGAATTGAGCCGTGATGGGGGTTCATCCTCCATTTTGCCACCGCTATCTATACTAAGGGATCTCGACCTCTGATCTCTGCATGCCTCAGGAAGCTTTGAAACCGAAGCCTGTAATGTTTTATTGAGAGGTCGATACACCTCTTTCGGAACCGTTGAGTCTGTGTTCGACCTCTATGTGGATTCCTTGTCTCGCACCCTCAAAACCAGTGGAAAACCCGTGTATTGAGCCGTGTCACGTGTGTGTTCTGTGAGCCCAGCCTATCCGCTCATACAGAGTCGAGCCCATACTTGAGCTGACTTGGGTTGATTCCTTATGTGTTTCCTGAGTGGAATTGACCAAATGTTGTTGATGTTATCCTCACCTTATGGGAATTAGGCTGAAACTGGTTGAAGAAGCGGGTTGTTAGACCCGTGGTAGAAGAGGCAGTTTGTCAGGCCTATGAGCAACTCTCTCTAAGTGAGAGAGTCTATTGGGAAGTGGTTTTATCCCATAGAGATTCCAACACCATCTACGAAGCTCTGAGAATTGTTGATCTAGCCTGTTGCTAAGACCTAGAGAGGGAGGTGAATCATCGATGGACTTTGCTTGTGAAGGTGTATATTCCCGAGTGGAACATGCATGTGGGGAATGAGATTCTATGAGTAGTGGGCGTAAGAAGGCTCCTGGAGAGAATCCTTCTGGTAGCTCTGTGTAGTTTTCCTGTAACCTCAACCTAGTCTAGGATTCCCTTGCCTTGGGTGGGGCTTGGTCCCATCTCAGGGGTGACCCATTGCTGAGCGTGATGAGCAACATGGTCTAAGGCTGGGAGGTTCATGGAAGGTCTGCACGTGGTTGGTGGAGATATTATCGTTTCAAAGATAAGTATATGCATGTGTTTAATTACAATAAAAATTCATGTCTGTGACGCTTGCAATATTATCATGTATTCCGTTGCAACAATGAATTACTTTTAATTCCATTACTTCTGTATGTTAGCAGTAATCATGTGTTAACTCTGTATTTTTAATTTAAATGTGTTAAGTCATTTAAATTCATCTATATATATATATATATATATATATATATAAGTGTTTTTTCTTGTAGTAGCATTACCTGGCAAGTGGGTTGATGACCGGGGGCATTACAATATGGTATCAGAGCCATAGTTTTCACACTGAGCCTGGATGGGCTGGATAACTTCTCTTTAGACCCAAGGTTTCGAGTGAAAGTGGTGTTCGGACGGAACCAATTTCGAACCTTAGAATGTTTCTAAGTGCCAAGGGGTTACTTGGTTGTGTTACAAAGCTCACGAGGAGTAGTGGTAGAATAAAACCACAGTCGGAATGGTATTTGACCAGAGAGAGAGAGAGATCTCAACACTTGGGGTGTTGGAGCTGTAGGATCTATTCGGAAGGAGAGGAAAAACCTTTACGACCGTCAGATTTGGAGAAGGTATAGGATGGTTATCCTAGAAGCCTTTCAGAGTTCGACAATTGGGAGAAGAGGGATGCGCTGAGGCACAAATCTCTGAAACCCGAAACTCTGAAATCCAGAGGAGATATACAC
This sequence comes from Picea engelmannii, assembly GCA_009831015.1. Taxonomy (NCBI): domain Eukaryota; kingdom Viridiplantae; phylum Streptophyta; class Pinopsida; order Pinales; family Pinaceae; genus Picea; species Picea engelmannii. Next base: position 884,021 of record ML784788.1, read on the forward strand.
AGTAGATCTGGGAAAAAGAGCTTGACCGTTGGATCAAGCAGAAGAACAGATTGTAATTTTGGGAATTTGTTTGTCGGGAGAAGTGGGATGTGCTGATGCACAAACTCCTGAAGCTCTAAATTATGAAGTCCCGAAGGGTCAAAGTAGTGGGTCATGCTAACGCCACTTGGATGGACATGGACACATGGGATGTGTGCTAAGTGCCAATGGATTCCGAAGAAAAAGGTTGACGCAGTGGGGCAGGATGACATCGCCTAGGCTGATGTGGACCTTCCTAAGTGCACCATGTGTCACCACCATGGTGGGTGATAGTTGTGTTGTATGCCTGGAGGATAGAGGAGTTGGAAGTTTGGAAGTCGCGAGATGGGAAGGAAGTAAGCATGAAGGATTCCGACACCCAAAACCCCGAAATCATGAAGTCCTAATTAAGCACTTATTGGTCTAGCATTTGGTCATAACCCGTGGTTGCAGGGGTTGAGACTAAGAGAAAAGGGCTAAGGCCTGAAATTTTTGCAGAGCCGAGCAGAGCTCGGAAAATTCATGAAAACTGAACGTTTTCTTAAATCGTGTTGGTTTTTGAATGCTGTGGGAATTGTTAAGGAATAATGACCTGACAAATTCTGGTTGTTTTCACATTGTGATGCAGAAGTTCAACAAGTGCTAGAACCAAATAGAATTGCCACTGAGTGCAAAATAAATGGAAGAGGCACAGACTGCTTCCAATTCAGAGAATGAAGCAAAAGGAATGGATGTTCATTTGGGAGTTGAAGGGTCGAATTCCAATGGGCATGGAGAAGAGATAGATAAGGAGGGAAACATGATGCAAATCATTGAAAGATTGCAAAAAGATGCCCAAACTCACCGAGAAGATAGCCGAAAGATCAAGAGAGCTCAAGAAAAAAAAACAAGGTGAATTCAACTTAAAGTTATTAAAGAGTTTGGAAAGAATCGAAAATAAATTGGAAAATGAGAGTGACTCAAGCAAAACAGGGAGTCGTAGGACCCTTGAGAAGAAAAGGAGATCAAAAAGTGTTAGCAGACATTGACATCACTCCCCAAAGCATTCCAATAAGGAAGCACGCAGTAGTTCAAGCCCATCTCCTACCAGAAAGCATAAGAGGTCTAGAGTGGATGAACTGAAAGGAGAAATGAATAAGATTATTCCTCCTACGTTTGATGGAGAACATAAGAAGGAGGAAGATGATGAGACATGGTTTCTTGGCATGAGGAAATATTTCCAACTGTAGAATTATTTCTCTCATGCAAAAGGAAGAATTATGACGTATCAACTGAAAGGAAAAGCATCCATGTGGTGGGATCAACTTTTGCAGGTGTAGAAAATTAGAGAGAAAGATATAACTTGGAAAGAATTCAAGAGGTATTTCGAGAATAAATAATTGACTAAAAGATACTATGACAGAAAGATGAAAGAGTTCTTTGAACTCAAGATGGGTAGCATGACCATTGCTAAGTATGAACATAGGTTTTTGGAGTTACTGAAGTATGTTTTGTTCATCAAAGATGAGACTGTCAATATTTAAAGGTATCTGAGTGGACTACCACCTTTCATCGATGACAAGATTCAGTATGATGACCCGAAGACTATGGAAGAAACTATAAGACGAGCGAAATGCTTATATGAGAAGAAAGGAAAAAAGCCTACCTTTTGGAAGCCTTGGGATGACAAGAAGAAATTCCAGATGGATTAGGGGAAGAAGGGAACTAAGCCAACCTTTTTCAGAAACAGTCCTCAAGGACAGCCATCATTTAGAGAGTCGAGAATGGCTGACGTAGGGGAACAAAGGCCAAGGAAGACTCCCATTCAGTGTTGGGGCTGTCAGGGAAACCATAAGTACAGAGATTGTCCCCACAAAAATGGCAAAGTGAGAGTTTTCCATAATATTCATCAAGATGAAACAATGGAGGACATGGGAAGTAGAATGCCAAGGATCTATGCATCCCTGGACAACAAGCAATATGAATTTTAGTCGCACATGATTGTAGTGGAAGGTATGATTAACAACCAACCATTTACTATTTTAATTGATTCAAGGGCTAGCCTTAGTTATATAGATCCTAGAGTGGTGGGAAGTTTTCATTTGCCGAGAAGAAAACATGAAAATTATTTGTTAGTGTAGTTGGCTACAAGAACCAAGAGAATATTCACTGAGTTAGTTAGTCCTGTCCAGTGGACATGAATGGACTGAGCACAAAGGCTGAATTGAACATTCTTCCTTTAGGTTCTTATGATTGTCTAATTGGGATGGATTGGTTGGACCAACACCATGCCATCTTCAACTTTCGTAGCAAGGCATTCACCTACCTAGATGAGGAAGGGAATCAGAGAATAGCCCAAGGAATTCAAAAAACCATTGCTATCTGAGAAATCCCAGCAATGCAGTTGAAGAAGTGCTACAGGAACGCCTGTCAATTATTTCCAGTCCATGTGGAGGAAACACCTAAGGTGTAAGGTAGCTAGAGAGGTATTGGAGGGGGGCAGAGGGCCCATAGTGATAATAGTGGAGGTCATTCAATGTAAGGTGGACTAGGTCCACTATATTATTAAATAAGGCCCACTATGGTAGTTAGATATAATAAATGGGTAATTATATATAATAAATGTAAGAGGACTTCTTAGAAGGTTCTACTTCTAGAATATTCCTCCTCTAGAATGTTCTTAGGTGATGGTAGCACTATATAAAGGGGTTCAAGCAATGTAATGAGACATGAAGAGAATTATTGTATTGTGATTTGTAGCTCAATAGGAGGATGTCCCCTCGAAGAGGCAAGTGAACAGGAGAGGATCCCTTCCATAATAGGATCCATTGTATGGTATTGCCCTACCTCAAGGGTTTGGTAATAATAAAGTGTGGTTTCTTCTATATTTCTTTATGGATCTATTGTGTATTCAGTATTTGTGGTTATTATATTTGTATATCTATTCAGGTTCTTAACAAGTGGTATCAGAGCACTTTTATTGGCAGACATTGTGGGCAAATATTTTTATTTTTGCAGAATTTTTTTTTTCGGAGAAGAAAAAGAGGGCTGCGACATTCCAGAAATTTCCAATATATTTCTGTCAAAAATTTGCAGAAACAGGTTTTATATCTAAGTTTCTCTCATAAAAACACCCAAGTTAAAAAAAACAATCATCTGAAACAGAGTCCGGGAAGTCAAGATATTGAAGTTTTAAAATCTGCAATTTTTCAGGGTTTTTTCCGCGGATGGCGGCACGATTTTTTTTTATTAATGTAGCATCTAGATGCAAACTTTGCCCATGTAAATTATAGATATTAGTTCCTCTCACAATTTCACCCAATTTCAAAAAACAAATCAGCCGAAACGGAGTCCGGAAAGTGAAGTTATGAGCATTTTAAATTCAACAGTTTTTTCAGGGTTTTTCCAGAAAACACCGCGATTTTCTGCAGTAACTTATTGTTCTATTTTTTGGGTTTTTTCATGAGGGATGTGGGACCGAAGAGTTCATAGGGTTCTCAGATGGCTATTTCCTCTCAAACCCTTAAAGGAATTCTTGAATCATTCAAATCCAAATTGTATGACACATTGGATGCTAGATTGCATGACCTTGCAAATGGCCTCGATGATAGTTTCCGTAGTATTCGAGATTCATTGGATAACATGCAATAGATATTTATTATGGAGGATATCAAGGATGAATATAATCAAGAAATATATTCTTGGTATGATTTTGAGGCCGATTGTGATGATTGGTATATGGATAGTTGTCATTTCTGGGATGACAATCACTTTCATATTTTATTTGATGACTCTAATCCACCTTCTGTAGAGAGCATCAATATGACAAATCGAGAGCCAATGATTATTACTAGTGTCCATCCTACATATTCTATAGTGGTATTATTCCTTCCATATTCTGCTATGACCCTTTTACACTATGTGGATGTATATTCTTATTTGGATCCACATGACATGTGTCAGTCTTTGGAGCATCATTTTGAGTTGGTTATTGGGTTCCAAAATCTTCCACGGGGAGTTCACATGAGCACTTGGACATGGGACCCGGGCTTACAATGGTGGTTGGACTACTTCAACATGGTGGCTTTCCTTTCTACATGGGACCTTGGTTCTCCAGTCTTCTTTAGCATTATGGTCCACAATTATCCATGGGATCCTGGTATATGGTTGTACATCAAGCATTGAGGACAATGTTTTCATAAGGGGGATGGAATGTAAGGTAGCTAGAGAGGTAGTGGGGGGGACCAGAGGGCCCATAGTGATAATAGTGGAGGTCATTCAATGTAAGGTGGACTAGATCCACTATATTATTAAATAAGGCCCACTATGGTAGTTAGATATAATAAATGGGTAATTAGATATAATAAATGTAAGAGGACTTCTTAGAAGGTTCTACTTATAGAAGATTCCTCCTCTAGAATGTTCTTAGGTAATGGTAGCACTATATAAAGGGGTTCAAGCAATGTAATGTGACATGAAGAGAATTATTGTATTGTGAGTTGTATCTCAATAGGAGGATGCCCCCTCGAAGAGGCAAGTGAACAGGAGAGGATCCCTTCCATAATAGGATCCATTGTATGGTGTTGCCCTACCTCAAGGGTTTGGTAATAATAAAGTGTGGTTTATTCTACATTTCTTGGTGGATATATTGTGTATTCAGTATTTGTGGTGATTATATTTGTAGATCTATTTAGGTTCTTAACATAAGGATAAGTTGTCAAGTATTGGAGATCATGCGGTACTAAAGGAGTTTGAGGATGTATTCTAGGAGGTACCCAGACTACCTCCAATATGCGGTAAACTTGATGCGTGGAGTAGATCCAGTGTCGAAAGATCCTTACAGAATGAGTACGCCAGAGCTGAAAGAAATGCAATTGCAGTTTGAAGAGATTCTAAAGAAGGGGTACATATGCCCAAGCGTGTCACCTTGGGGTACCCCGGTCGTGTTCATGAAGAAGAAGGACGGGACGTTGAGATTGTGTATCGATTTCAGACAATTGAACAAAGTAACTGTAAAGAAAAAATATCCTCTGTCGAGGATTGATGACCTCTTCGATCAGTTGAAGGATGCGAAGATATTTTCGAAGATAGACCTCAGGTCGGGATATCACCAGGTAAGGATAAAGGATGAAGACATCAGCAAGACCGCCTTTAGAATAAGGTATGGTCATTATGAGTTCACAGTGGTGTCGTTTAGACTGTCGAACACACCCGTTGTTTTTATGTGCTTAATGAATGGTGTATTTAGGGACTATCTAGAGAAGTTTGTCATAGTCTTTTTGGATGATATCCTGGTGTATTCCAAGTCAGAGGAAGAGAATGAAAAACCTTTGAGGATGGTGTTCCAGGTGCTAAGAGGTAACCAACTATATGCCAAGTTGAGCAAGTGTTTGTTTTATCAGGAGTAGATCCATTACTTGGGGCATATTATTTCGAAGGATGGGATAGATGTAGATCCTAAGAAGATTGAGGCCATTAGAGAATGGTCATCACCAAAGAACGTGATGGAAGTCAGATCCTTTATGGGTCTAGCTAGTTATTACAGAAGGTTTATCGTAGGGTTCTCGAGAATAGCTCACCCTATCACTTCCTTGCAAAGGAAGGAGAAGAAGTTTCAATGGATAGAATATTGTGAGAGAAGCTTCCGGAAATTGAACCAACTGTTAACCAGTGCTCCAATCCTGAGGATTACAGATCCGAATGAAGACTTTGTAGTGTGTACAGATGCATGCAAGGAAGGATTGGGAGGATTCCTCAGTCAGAATGGGTTTGTAATTTGTTATGGATCCAGAAAGTTGAAAGAGCAGGAAAGGAACTATGCAACTCATGATTTAGAGTTGGCATCCATAGTACACACTCTAAAGAAATAGAGGCATTACCTCATGGGAAGGAGGTTCGAACTGAGGACAGACCATAATGGTCTGAAGTATTTATTTGATCAACCAACCTTTAACGCTAGACAGAGTGGGTAGTTGAAGTTTCTCTGTGAGTATGATTTTGATATCAAGCATATCAAAGGAAAGGAAAATAAAGTGGTTGATGCACTCAGTAGGAGAGTGTATGAATTACATGCTACAACCATTAGCATGTACTGAATTGATATTAAAGGCAGAATTTTGGAAGCTGCAAATACAGATTTGCAGTACAGGGAACTGGTAGAAAAGATACAACAAGGTGAGATGCCACGGAAAGTGGAAAACTATAAATTGGAAACTGATGGAACACTTATGTACAAGAACATGATTTATATACCTAATGTCTAGGACTTGAAACGTACTATTTTGCATGAAATGCATAATGTGCCTTATGCAGGGCACCCTGGATATCAGAAGACTATGGCAGCAGTCAAGAGCCATTACTTTTGGCCAGGTATGAAGAAATATAGTGTTGAATACATCGCCAGATGTATGGAGTGACAAAAGGTTAAAGCTGAGCATAGGCACCCAACAGGGTTGTTGCAACCTTTACCCATTCCTGAGTGGAAATGGGAAGTGGTGACAATGGATTTCATCACAGGATTGCCCAGAATAGGAAAACAACATGATTCAATCATGGTGATAGTTGACAAGCTTACGAAATCTGCCCATTTCATTACGTTAAAGACTACTCACAAGGCAAATAATGTTGTCGACATCTTTATGAAGGAAGTGGCACGATTGCACGGAATTCCCAAGACAATTGTGTCTGACCAAGACCTGAAATTTACCTCTAAGTTTTGGAAGGGGTTTTTTAAGGGGTTCGGAAAAAATATGAACTTCAGCACAACCTGTCACCCTGATTCTAATGGACAGACTGAGAGGGTGAAACGAGTAATAGAAGACATGCTAAGGATGTATGTGATGGATAAACCATCGAAATGGGAAGACTACCTACACTTGGTAGAATTCGCCTACAATAATGGGTATCAAGCATCATTGAAAATGATCCCATTTGAAGCACTTTATGGAAGAAAGTGCAATACTACAGTAAGCTGGGATAATCCAGCTGATAGGGAAGTAGTTGGGCCAGAGTTGCTCAAGGAAATGGAAGAATAAATGCTAAAACTTAAGCAGAATTTAAAGGATTCCCAGGACAGGAAGAAATGGTATGCTGATAAAAACAGAACCCACATAGAGTTTAAAGTGGGTCACCATGTTTTCCTGAAAGTGAAAGCTAAAAGAAGTTCCCTGAAGCTGGGAAACTCCACCAAGTTGGCGGCCATATTTTGTGGGCCATTTGAAATCCTAGAAAGGATTGGGCCAGTTGCATATATGCTTGCATTACCTACATTCATGACCGTACATAATGTGTTTCATGTTTCATTTCTTAAGAAATATATACCTGATGCTAATCATGTAATTGATTGGAATGTGATTCAGGTGGAGCCAAAACGTGTCCTGCAAGTGCATCCTGTGCACATATTGGACCGGAAAAGAAAACAGCTCTGGAATCGAGCCATAGGGCTTGTAAAGGTTCAGTGGATCTGGTACGGTCTTGAGGACGCGACTTGGGAACATGAAGATGCTATGCGGGTAGAATACCCGCATCTTTTTGAAGATTTTGAAAATCGTGTTGATGTTGTGTGAAAGTTGCACTAACAACAATGCAAAACTAAGGGGAGGGGATTGTAATATCCCCAAGGACGAGCCCTGTTGTAATCATGTTTATGAATTGTAAATCATGTTTATGAATTGTAGGCTGGTGAGCCAAGTTTTGATAAGCTAGTGGGCTTATGTGTTTATTACGCCGGAGAGCCCAAGTGTTAAAGGCCAGGAGCCTAATTTTGTATATGTAATTATGCAGATTATTAATATAATATATAAACATCATTGCATGCAGACCGACCATGAAGAAAGAGTGACGGGGGACTAAGATTCCACAAGGTGGGTAAGGGAAAAAGGGCTTGAAAGGTTGGAAAGAGGGGCTAAGCTTAGGGTCTTAAGTCCTTGAGAATAATATTTTTTAATTATCCTAAAGTTGTGGGAAAAACATGTTTTTTATCCTAAGTCCCGGGAGAGGCAATGCATATAGATCCAGCATGTGCAAAAGGGAACGCGTGCTTGATGGAGTGCATGGAACTTCATGGGAGACATGTGTCGGCCCAGGCACATGAAATTTAACTCAAGAATTGATCAATGATGGGGGTTCATCCTCCATTCTACCACCACTGTATGAACTGAGGGATCTTAGCGTCTGATCTTTTCATGCCTCATGCAACTCTGAAATCGAAGCCTATAATTTTTTCTTGAGAGGTCGATACACCTATGTCGGAACCATTGATTCTGTGTTCAACCTCTATGTGGATTCCTTTTCTTGCACCCTGAAAACTAGTGGTAAACCCGTGGATTGAGCCATGTCACCTGTGTGTTATGTGAGCCCAGCCTATCTTCTCATGAAGAGTCGAGCATGTACCTGAACTGACTTGGGTTGTTTCCTTTTGTGTTTCTTGAGTGGAATTGACCAGTTTTTGTTGTTGTTATGCTCACCTTATGGGAATTGGGCTGAAACTGGTTGAATAAGCAAGTTGTTGGGCCCATGGTAGAAGAGGCAGGTTGTTAGGTCTGTGAGCAATTCTCTCTAGGTGAGAGAGACTGTTGAGAAGTGGTTTTCTCCCAGAGAGAGTCCAACACCAGCTATGGAGCTCTGAAAATTCTTGATCTGGCCTAATGCTAAGACCCAGAGAGGGAGGTGAAGCATCGATGGAATGTGCTTGTGAAGGTGTATGCTCCCAGGTGGAACAGGCATGTGGGGAATGAGAATCCGTGAGTAGTGGGTGTAAGAAGGCTCCTGGAGAGAATCCTTCTAGTAGCTCTGTGCATTTTTCTTGTAACCTCAGTCTATTCTAGGATTCCCTTTCCTTGGGTGGGGCTTGGTCCCATCTCGGGGGTGACCCACTGTTGACCCATCTCAGGGGTCACCCACTGTTGAGCATGATGGGTAGCGCGATATAAGGCTAGGAGGTTCATGGAAGGTATGCAGGTGGTTGGTGGAGATTCTACTGTTTCAAAGATAAGTATATGCATGTGTTTAATTTTAATAAAAATGCATCTTTGTGATGCTTTCTATATTATCATGTATTCCATTGCAATAATGAATTATTGTTAATTCCATTACTTATGTATGTTAGTAGTAATCCTTTGTTAACTATGTATTGTTAATTTAAATGTGTTAATTCATTTAAATTCATCTAAATATGTGTGTGTGTGTGTGTGTGTGTGTGTGTGTGTGTGTGTGTGTGTTATTCCACATAGTAGCGTTACCCGGAAAGTGGGTTGATGGTTGGGGGCATTACACTTCCTGATTTCACAAAGACCTTTGTCCTAGAATGTGATGCTTCAAGGAAAGGAATTGGCGTTGTCCTTATGCAAGAGGGTCACCCTCTGGCCTTTACCAACAAACAATTGTCTGAACAAAATTTGGGCAAATTAATCTATGAAAAGGAAATGTTGTCTATTATTCATATCGTTGATCTTTGGTGCCCTTATATATTGGGGCAACGCTTCCAAATAAATATGGATCATCAAAGCCTCAAGTATTTTCTAGAACAATGCATTTCCTCACCAGAGAAACAAAAATGGGTCACTAAGCTCTTAGGATATGATTATGAGATCATTTACAAGAAAGGAAAAGACAATGTGGTTGCGGATGCACTTTCCTGAAAATATGAAGATGAAGGGTCCCTTTTTTATCTCTCCTTCATTGTACCAAATTGGCTCCAAGCCGTTCGCCAAGAATGGCTACAAGATCCCAAAAGTTCGCATCCGATACAACAATTGTAGTCCAATTCTCTAGTTTCCCCAAGGTACTCTTGGATCCATGATGAGCTTCGATACAAAGGCTGTTTTTATTTAAGTAAACAGTCAAAACTTAAATCCACGGTACTTTCTAAGCTTCATGCTACACCCACAGCTGGGCACTTCGGGTTTACCAAAACCTATGACAGGGTCAAACGTTCTTTTTTCTGGGATGGTATGAAATAAGACATTCATAATTTTATGGCTGAATGTGATGTGTGTCAACGTAACAAGGGAAAAACAGTCAAATCTTCTGGCACACTACAACCGCTTCCAATTCCACCTGCTATTTGGCGGGATATCTCTATGGATTTTATTACAAGCTTACCTAAATCAGGCAATAAATCAATAATCATGGTGGTAGTTGCTCGCCTTTCCAAGTATGTTCATTTATGTTCTCTTCAACACCCATTTACATCATTCACTGTGGCTCAACTTTTCATGGATCAGGTCTTCAAGCTTCATGGCATGTTCCATTCTATTGTTTTTTATAGTGACCCAAATTTCACCAACAATTTTTGGCAAGAACTGTTCAAGCTACAAGGCACCCAATTTCATCTCAGCATAGCTTATCATCCCCAGAATGATGGTCAAATTGAAGTTGTCAACAAGTGTTTGGAAAAATATTTGCGGTGTTTTTCCTCGAAAAATAAAAAATAGTGGGTTCAATGGTTACCACTAGTTGAATGGTGGTACAACACTTCATACCATACAACTACCTGCATGACTCCTTTTGAATCGGTATATGGAAAAAATCCACCTTTAGTTCTCTCATATTTTCCAGGTGTCTCAAAGGTCCAGGCAGTTGAAGAAACTCTTACAGTTCGAGAGGCTATTCTCAATACCCTCAAAGAGAATTTGGTCATGGCCCAGAATTGAATGAAGCAACAAGCAGATCAAGGTCTCTCTCAACGTGTATTTGCAGAAGGGGATCAGGTGTTTCTTTGACTACAACCTTACAAGAAAAATTCCCTCAAGGATGACCATTGTCAGAAACTGGGGCCCAAATTTTATGGTCCTTATACCATTCTCAAGCGTATGGGACAAGTGGCCTATAAGTTAGCTTTGCCCGTAATTCTAAGCTACATCCTGTTTTCCATGTTTCCTGCTTAAAGAAGGTGATTGGAACTAAGTGCCAAACTCAAACCAACCTTCCTGAGCTGGATGAAGAAGGATCCATTTGGCTACAACCACAAGAAGTTTTGGACCAGCGTGAGCGTCTCCTGCGTTAGCGAACCATCAAGGAAGTTTAGTCCAGTGGAAAGATAGAAACCCAACTAATGCCACTTGGGAACCAACTACCATTATGCAACAATTTCCACATCTCAAGCCTTGAGGACAAGGTTATTTTTAAGGGGGAGGACATGTTAGGGACCTAACCCCTCACGTAGGTAGAATAATATATTCTGATGTAAAAAAGGTCAATATTAATAAGGCCTGGCAATAAGGAAGAATAAGTCGAATGTGAGAAGACCTAATAGAAGCTTCCACTTCTAGAAGGATCTTCCTCTAGATGGTTCTTTTGATATACATGTTTAGTATAAATAGGAGTTGAAGGTATGAGAACGTTTGTCTTGGATATTATTGTAATAGATCTCTTCTCAATTGAAGGTTGCCCCCTCGAAGAGACAAGTGAACATTTCTCTCAAAATCAAAGTGCTCTTTGTGGTGTTATTCTGATATCTTTTCAGTATTATTGTGGTGTTGTTCTAGTTATATTGTTTCTTATCTGTCATTGCTAGCATTTTATTTATGTTCTGCATACTTTTTATATCTAGAATATTACATAGGCCTTGAATCCTAAAAAATGTTATAATTTTATTTGATGATAACTTAACAATTAACACCTTTTTCCAACTCAATAACATCTCAGTGCTTTGTATCAATACCATATCACAATTCAAAGGGACCATGAGGATAACATCACCCATTGTCAAAGTTGAAAGGGTTAAACTAGGTGACATGTCAGTGATATAATTTTACCAATACAATGTGCGACATTGTCAACTTAAATCCAATGCATTATAATGGCCGTCATGTTTTAACATTATAAACATTATGTCAAAGTGTATATTTGAACAAGAGACTTAAGTCTTTTAGTGTATTTATGATCATTTTGATTATGGGTAAATATATTTACTATATAACTTACAAATATATGATGGTATGTGATGGATACTTATAATGTTTGAATATTGCATATGTGATCTATTAACATGGAGACTTAGATATTGATCTTGGGGATTCCCAAGATATCTCTAGTAATGTAACTATGTTTTATAATTAAGTTTATGTTTGATTTATGTTTTATACAAGAACAAATTGATGTGTCAATATTTGCATGGGTACCTTTAACACCATCTTACTCAAGCAAGTTAAGATCTTAGGTAAATCATGGTCCTTGAGATTAATGATACAATTTGAAAAATTATAAATAGAGTCAGCTCAAAGTATTTCATGGTAAAAGAGTGCCATTAATTTGTGATAGAATACAAAGGGATTTGCAATGATTGGTCACATGTCGTGTTATGTGATAGTAAGAAAAATCCATGTGAATTTGGGGATTAATATTATTGGGTTATAATACTGAAGGATGATTATCCATGTATTAAATAAATAAATCCCCAAACAATAACATGTAATGGTAACATGACTATTTGTAAAGTCACATCACTAAGAAATATAATAAGAGGGAGTTTGGTGGTTATTGTGGTTCCTTGACAATGATGACCAAAACATGGCATAGATCAAATTCTATCCAATTGATGATGGATGATCAATATCAATGAAGGGATCTATTAATCCTCTCTATCAATGCAAATTATAGGAAAAACAAATAGTGGTTCGGGGAGTTAATACAAAATAAAGTAGACCCATACACTACTCCTATCCTCATTTACCACCTTTTGAGAGAAAATTTGTTCAACAACACAGGTATTCCAACAGAGGACGAACACCTTCAGTAACCACTCACATAATCAGATGAAATATCAACACACCGATGTTTTCACGTGGTAAAACCCCTATGGGGAAACATCCACGGCCCCAACCAACGTAGCTACTTGGAGCAGTTTATTAATGCAAAAGAAAAAGATTACAGAGAGATTTTACAAGAGAGTTTCTCACAATCGATGATCGACAAATGACCCTCCATGCTCTTTAAATAGAGATCATGGACCAATAGGGTGTTAAGCCACGGATCAACAGTCATTAAGATCGAGGAGAGTATGAACCATTGAATCACTCTATGTCGGAAACATATCATGACCATCAGATTTCCTAACTACAAATGCATACTAAAGAAACACACTAAGAAACACACTTTTACCTAATGGCACATTACACCAAGTAGATCTTAACTAACTCCCAAGTGTCTAAATATCCTAACATCCCCCCTTAGGAACAACTTGGGATAGAATTGAAGGATTTACAATGGTGACACAATAGGAGAAGGAAGGTGGCATTAGAGCCTATACCCCCTTAATGACAACTTCTTGAAGTCCCAACATAGATCGAATTTTGGAAAACTTCACTTCGGTAAGAGACTTTGTGAAAATGTTTGCAACTTGATCTTATGTAGGGAAAAAGAGAACTTCAATAACTTGATCATGAATGAGCTTTCTGATGAAGTGCATGTGTAGCTTGATGTGTTTGCTAAACTGATGTTGAACTAGTTCTTTGGCAAGCTTGATGGCACTCTGATTGTCACATCAAAGGCTGGTTGGATGTTGATGCTGGAATCCAAACTCTAAAAGGATCTGTCGAAGCCACAAAGCTTCTTGACTTGCATTTACCGCTACTCGATACTCTGCTTCTGTTGAAGAAAGTGAAATAGCATGTTGTTTCTTGCAGGCCCAAGTGACAGGTCCTGAACCAAGGCTGAAAACATAACCTGCAGTATATTTCCGATCATCAATGTCGCTAGCCCAATCTGAATCAATGAAACCAACCAATAAAGGAGTCCCCCCTGAACTGTAATGTATCCTGAACTGAACTATACCACAGACATGGAGAAGTATCCTTTTAGATGCTTTCCAATGGATTTCATGGGGTGTTTCCATATACCGGGTAACCAGACCAACAACAAAGGAAAGATCAGGATGGGTATGAGTCAAGTATAAGAGGCTACCAACTAACTAATGGTACAGGGTGGCATAAGCTTCGGGATAAGTATCGGTGGCAGTAAGTTTGACTCCATACTGGAAGGGAGAAGCAGTTGGTTTACAATCGTCCATGTGAAAGCGACGAAGAAGTTCACAAGCATACTTAGACTGGGAAAGAAAAATTCCTTCATTGGTTTGCAAAACTTGGAGGCCAAGGAAATAGTGCAAAAAACCTAAGTCTGTCATTTCAAATTTCTTCTTAAGGTTGGTTTTCACATGGTTAAAATTTTTGAGTCACTACCAGTAAGGATAAGGTCATCAACATAAAGGAAAAGGATTATGAGATGGCTTCCTACTTTCTTGGTATAGACATTAGGATCAGAATGGCATCTAGAGAATCCAGTGGAAATATGAAAGTTGCCCATTTTGGCATACCAATCTCGGGGAGCTTGCTTGAGACCATAAAGAGATTTCTTAAGGTGACAAACAAGGATAGAGTCATTCTGGACATAGCCAGGAGGTTGTTCCATGTAGATTTCTTCTTGAAAATATCTGTACAAGAAGGAAGATTTAACATCCATATGATGGACCTCCCATTTATGTGAGGAAGCAAGGGAAAGAACAAGGCAGATGGAGTTCATTTTGGCTACAGGGGAAAAGGTTTCATTATAGTCAATTCCTTCAACTTGGGAAAATCCTTTGGGAACTAATTGAGCCTTGTGTCTTTCAACACTTCCATCTGATGCATACTTAGTTCTATAGATCCATTTAAAGTTTTATTCCTTTTGGAAGAGGTACAAAATCCCAAGTATCGTTTTCCATTAAAGAAATATACTCTTCATTCATTGTTGTATCCCAATCTAGATGACCTGAAGCTTCTACAAATGTCTCTAGATCATGAGTTTCTGAAACTTGAGCCAAAAGAGAAGAGGCTTACTAGAACTGTGAACATGTTCGATGGTGATTTGAAGGATCACTGACAAGATCACCAGCTACTTCTCATGTTGAACAGACCCATCTAGGAAGCAGTGGAGCTAGTGCTAGTTGAGGTTCAAAGGACTCATCTGGAGGAAGGTGAGTAGGTGGAGCTAGATTTTCATCCTCATTGTCATCATTTGAAGAAGAAACCAGAACAGAAGAAGGCACAAATGTCGAAGATGGCTCACAGGCCAAAGAAGGCACAACCGCTGAATTAGGCTCACAGACCAAAGAAGGCACAAACGTCGAATTAGGCTTGCAAGCCAAGAGATTTTCATCAAATTTAACATCTCTTCTAATAATAATTTCATTACAATGTGTTTTAAGAAGTCTATAACCTTTGACATCTTCAGAATAACCAAAAAATATACACTTCTCACTTTTAGGTTGCAATGCTTTCCTCTTCTCATCAGGAATGTGAGCCCATGCTATACTGCTAAATACACATAAGTGACTTACATCTGGTTTAATTTTAGTCCAAGCTTCTTTCGGTGTTATATTTTTAAGAGCCTTTTTGGGAGTGCGATTTACTATGTAATTTTCACAGTTGATGGCTTTCACCCAATACTTTAGACTTAGTCCCTTAGATTGGATCATACAATTAGCCATTTCTTTTAATGTGCAGTTCTTTCTCTCGAAAACACCATTTTGTTGTGGTGTATATGGAACAATGTGTTGCATTTGGATTCCCAGTGTACTACAGTAACTTGTAAAATTGTTGTTCACATATTCGCCTCCATTATCTGTTCTTAACCTTTGAATTTGGTGTCCAGATTTCTTTTCTACAAGGGCCTTGTAGGCAAAAAACTTGTCAAAAACTTCACTCTTAAGTTTTAAGAGGTAAACCCAAGTATGTCTGGAAAAGTCATCAATGAAAGTTAAGAAATATTTGCACCCAGAAAAATAAGGAGAAGAAAGTGGACCACATAAATCACTGTGAACAAGCTGCAAAGGACCCGAGGTGTGCCAAGAGGCACGTTTTTTCAAAACTGTACTGATGATGTTTGTCGAGAATTAAATCAACACAAACACCATCTCTGCATGAAACAAGAGGAATACCAGTCACCATCTGTTGATTACATAGTTGTTGCAATGAGCGATAGTTTAGATGACCAAATTGCTCATGCCAAAGTTTGCTCAAGTCATCGCTATGAGAAACAAAAATTGATGAAAAAGATTATGACTCAAAGTTGTCAAACTTGTACAACATGGTAATATCATCAAAAATTCCAGTTGCAAGAACATTCTTAGGATTTTTTAGATCCTTGATTACAACTTGGTGAGGTGAAAACTCTATGGTTTTACCTTCACTTGAATGAGATATTTGATATACTGATAGAAGGTTACAAGAAAGACTTGGAACACATAATACATCATTTAAATGACCATTTTCTACGTGAACTATTCCAGATCCTTCAACACTAAGAGATCTATCATCACCAACAAATATTTTCTTGGTGTTACATTCATTTAGAGTAGAAAATATGTCTCTATCCTTAGCCATATGATAAGATGCTCCAGAATCAATAAGCCACTTATCAGAAGAAGAAGTAGAATCAATATTGATGTTGTGTTTCTTCATCGCTGCTTCTAAAGATGCCATCTTCTTGAAACATTTGGACTCATCATGACCATCTTTATCACAAAAGTTGAAATGTTTGTCAGTCTTCTTAATTTTATTTTTTTCTCCTTTGTCTCCATTAGGAGCAAAATTTGTCTGAGTGGGTTTGGGACCCTTATATTTCTTGTTTTTGTGGTGAGGATGTTTCTTCTTGGGATTCTTGGGTTTATCTTTCTGATGGACAACTAAGGCTTTGTTGGAGGTAACTGCAGTGGTGATCACTCCAAGTTGTACTATGTTATCTTTCTCTCTAATCAAAGCATCACAAAAGTTCTCAAGACTGGGTTTTTGATAAGCTACCCCTAGAGCCTCTTGCATGGCATAAAAGGTAGATACAAACACAGAATATGCACTACCTAGCTTAGAAAGAATAAGATAGATGAAACGATCTTCATCTATCTTTATCTGACATTCTTCACATAATGTTCTGAGTGTTTTAAACGTAGATAGATAGTCTTCAATGAAAGAAAAATCACTTGGACTTAAAGTTAGTACTTGATTTTCTAATTGTTGTGCTCGAATAATATTGTGTTTACCAAACACAGATTCAATCTTTTCCCAAGCTTCTTTGGGTTTATCAATTGATTGAAGGTGGAACCTTAAATCAGGAGAGATGAAAATTATAATTAATCCACGTGCTTCGTCATTCCTATTATCCCATTTGGCTTTCTTATCAACATCAATGGGTGTTGTTTCCTTTCCCAAGGTAATCCGGTACAAACCTTTAGTTATTGATAAATCCTCCATATGGGATTTCCATTGGAAGTAATTGGTTCTAGTAAGTAAGAGATTACTTGTAGAATCCATATTAAATATGCAGATAATACATATTTAAAAACTAAAACTGATGATCTGAATGGAAAGAGATCGAAAAGTTATGCAGTTTTAAAAAAAAAACGGCAATAAAAATGGACTTCGGATGTGAGAGTTATGTCCTTTTAAAAAAGGACATAAATGGTAACCAAATGACCACGCGATAGTGTAAGTTGATTTATGAAGTGACTCACTTTTATAAAGAGAAATGGGGATCACTTTTTCAATGAAGTTACTTTATAACAGAAAGGCTGCATGCAAAATAAATAACTCTAAAATAAAATATTAAAGCTACTTATAGTGATTCACTTTTATACTTGAAGTGAAATACACTTTATAATGTTAGCATGAACTTTAAAAAAAAAAAATTAACAAAAGAGAGACTTGGACTCAAGACCTCTTACTTAATAAGACAGTTTTTAACCAAATGGTCTAGCAAAACATATCCTCATGTTCCGAACGAGGATTGTGGGTGTTGTTTTTGTTGTTTGAATGGAAAAAAATAAAAAAGTATGCGGTTTAAAAAAAAACGGACTTCGGATGTGAGAGTTATGTCATTTTTAAAAAGGACATAAACTGTAACCAAATGACCACGTGATAGTGTAAGTTGCTTTATGAGGTGACCCACTTTTATAAAGAGAAGTGGGGATCACTTTTACAATGAAGTTCCTTTATAACAGAAAGGTTGCATGCAAAATAAATAACTCTAAAATAAAATATTAAATCTACTTATAGTGATTCACTTTTATACTTGAAGTGAAATACACTTTACAATGTTAGCATGAACCCTTTTTTTTTTTTAAGTAACAAAAGAGAGACTTGAACTCAAGATCTTTTACTTAATAAGGCAACTTTTAACCAAATGGTCTAGCAAAACATATTGTAATGTTCAGAAGGAGGATTGTGGGTGTTGTTGTTTTTATTGTTGTTGTTGTTGAAGATGGCCTTGGAGAGAGTGCTAAAAAAAAACTATTTTCACACAAGAAAAAAATTTCACTTCTCGATGGCAATAAGGGTTAGATATCGATTAGCTTACGTGGAAGATGCACCTTTTCCTATCTGTTTCCGATTTGCAGAAATTGCACAGGGCACAGAGAAAAGAGAATATGCATATCTAAAAGAGTAGCAACACAGAAATAAATTATACAAAACTGAAATAAAACCAAAACACTATTGTGCAAAAATTTTAAAAATGTGTATTCAAACTTTATACCTACGGATCTAACTGTAATGGTCGTATCTTGGGCAAACAGAAACCTTTTCGAGTGAAACAAAAAGTGTTCCTAAATGAAACGAGTTATCTGGATGCAATGAAACAGTCCTCTCAGCCCATAAATGTATGGAAATGACATAAAAAGGAGATGAGACAACTCGGCTTCACAATCTCGATCTACAACAGGAGCGGATCTTCAAACAAGCTTTGATACCATGTTCAACAACAAAGGTATTCCAACAGAGGAAGAACACCTTCAGTAACCACTCACATAACCAAATCAAATATCAACACACTAATGTTTTCACGTGGTAAAACCCTTACGGGGAAACATCCATGGCCCCAGCCAACGCAACTACTTGGAGAAGTTTATTAATGCAAAAGAAAAAGATTAAAGAGAGATTTTACAAGAGAGTTTCTCAAAATCGATCATCGACAAATGACCCTCCATGCTCTTTAAATAGAGATCATGGACCAATCGGGTGTTAAGCCACATATCAATGGTCATTAAGATCGAGGAGAGTATGAATCGTCGGACCACTCTATGTTGGGAACATATCATGACCATTGGATCACTCTATGTCGGGAACATATCATGACCGTCGGATTTCCTAACTACAAATGCATAATAATGCATACTAAAGAAACAAAGTAAGAAACACACTTATACCTAACAACACATTAGACCAAGTAGATCTTAACCAACTCCTAAGTGTCTAAATATCCTAACAAAATTGAACCACCTTAGAGAATGATTAATACCCACTTGTGCATTAAGGAAAGGATTCATGAAAATTTGGGGACAAATCCATTCAAAGATAAGTTCCAAGTGCATTTGAAGATTTAAAAGTTTCAAAGTTTCAATAAGTTTGAAACTACAATAACAGAGGATTATCTGTTGGAAAAAAACCGCAGAAGTAGAGCACAAATTACTACCAATCTTTCATATGAAATTTTAGAAGTGGAAAGATCTACCTAATAAACTAGGAGTTCACAATATGACAACTTGGTTTATATTTGGATGTAAAATTATTATTGTTTAATCCTCTTATTTCTAGTATCATTATTGGGTCAAAGATGTGAGTTCTTGTTGTTATAAGAAATTATTTTTTGGATGGTTGGTTGGTCAAATAATATCGTTCTCATTACCACAAGTTGAGTGCCAAGTTTTTATTGTCGAACTAGTCTGTGAGGTCAATACTACACTAATTTCCTCTCTAGATTTCAGTGGAAAATAACATTGGAAGAAATTATGTGGGCAAAGGGTTAGGTATGCTATTTTATTATACACAATCTCGGTTTGAATATCTAGAAAATTATCCCATAGTCAAATTCACTAGAAGTGTAGCTTTCTCATTAGAGTAGTAGATTTATTATCTATTGTATGTTTTGAATTGTCATACATCTTGGATAACATTCATGAGTTATTTTCCCTTGTTGATCTTACTTCATCCTTGGAAATCAAGATTCAAGGAATAATTACAAGACCATTTATAATCATTATTCTATTTTATAGATTGTGTTCAACATCAACATTCCTAGATTTTGGGTTTCTTTGTAACACTATGTTGAGTGGTGATTTTGTCTATTTATTTATGCATATTCACAAGAATTCTATGGTATCTATGAATATAGGATTTTATATTCCTTGTTTTGGTATTTTCTCGATGACTCAATGTCCCCGAGATAGGTTTTTGATGGAGTATATTTTGGAAACTAAAAATCACTCTATACTACTTCAATAACTTCTCCATTTGGATCAAACCACTTTGTATAGTGTTATATCCTTTTAGAATATTGTTTGATGGGAGAATTTCAACTAGAGTTAAGCATTCTTCCGATCCTATTTGGATTTTGGTTCAATCTTGTTGATCCATGTCACTGGGCAAAATTTTCTTCTTTTTGGAATTCCTTTTGTAGGGATTTGTCTCATTTGGTTCTTGTGGGATAGAGTTTGGTTATTGCAATTTCAATTGCAAGTCTTTGTCTTCCTATATTTATCAAGGATTCATTCCTTTCTACTTGTCCAATAAGCAAGGTAATCAATATGCATCATGCTCATTCAAAATTAACTACACCAATGTTTTCCCTCTCTCCTAAAAGAATTGGAGGAAAATTCTTCTATTGTTGGGAGGAATGATAGGGATTTCATTATGTACTTAGCATATTTCCTTATTATTTGTATTGCAAGAGATCATTATTGTGGTTTGGCGTGATGAATCCTTTTGGTTCCCTACTCTCATGTTTTTGTTGAGATCATATATCTAACTATCTGATCAAGGGATTTTTCTCCTGTGACTTTGGGTCAACTCATAACAGAGAAAGAACGAATTGAAAAGATTGAAATCTACCCTCATAAGAAAGTGTGAAAACAAGAAATAACTACTTTTTCTAGGAGAGAGAGAAGGGAAGGAGAAAGGATAATATTTTCACCTTAAACCCTGCGTTTGATGTCGATCCTCGCTCATGCGTCTTGAAGTGCTCTTGGTCTTTGCTAGAAATGACCTGCAATAAGAAACCAAGATAATGTTGCAACAAGGTATTTATAGATTCAAGTAGCATATATCACGTGTATTAATTAAATCATATATGAACAAATAACAACATATAACATTTCAAGGAACACGAGATAGGAGGGAAAGAGAACTCTTATATCGACAAAAGTATGTGAAATTTAGTCACAATCTGATATAACTTATGGCATTTCTTCAAAGCCAACTGCATGAGTTCCTCCACAAGCCCTTCAAGCATCTACTTAGTGGCAAAGATCTTCCTCACATAACCCAATAAGGATAGGAACACACCTTATGGCTATATAGAAGAGGAAGGAACACTAGAAAAGGAGTTTCCAGGTCAGGGGATGCTACTCAGATGAAGGAGGGGATAAGGAAGCTTTCCAAATCTCAACAGCATAACATTGCACCATTAGACTTCCCCTCATATTTTCCCTCAAGGGTTCTTTTATACCATCAAAAATCCATTTAGTACGGGCTCAGGGACATTAGGAAAAGATCCCAACTGAAAAACCCACCTGAAATTGTGGAAATGTTTTATTTTTCATAATTTTTTAGGGCATATATGGGTTGTAAGCTTGAAAGGAAAAAAATTCCATGTGTTGCATAAAGGAAACCCACATATATATGCAAAGGCCAATTTTTTTAAGTAACTTTGATGAGGAAAGTTGAGATTTTGATTTGCAAGCTAGGGAAAAGGTTAGGCCATGATACAAATGCATAGGTGTGACAATTTGTGCTATAAAAGATGCCCCCTAATGTGTGAGGTTAGAAGGGAAAGTGATGGCTGAAATACATTATATCTATGAGATACGAGGATGCAATGAAGTAAACTCATGAAGGTTCCTAAACAACTGATCCAAAAATAGAAACCGTCAGCGAAAATCAAGTAGGAATATTATCTTCCCAAGTCAGGCATACCCATGTTCAAGAGTAATGTAAGCATGGTTGCCAAAGAAAATGCATTGTGAATCCATGTCATATATGAAACTATGACTAAGACCATGGCCATGAACAATATACTACTATGTCTCAAAATCAAGAACATAGGATATATGGGTCCAATGAAGTGAACAAGTTGACCTGCTACAAGTACTGATGTTTGTGGAGTGGTAGAATATGTCGGGTAGGAGAAAAAAAGATGTTATGCTCGTACTTCACCCGAAGTATTCAAAACGATCCATCGTGGTATGAGTCTACACTATGTGAATATATGTGTTGGTTTCAAACACATTGAGACACTATTTGATTATCGATCATTGATGTATATCGTTAAAAAATGTGAGAAAAAAACATTGATGATGATAATGGGTGTTAAGGTACCATGGTACAATCTAACAAGTGTGAATGAATGAGTTGATGTAGAACAATTGGTATAATATATCGAGCATGGGATATTGATGTATTCCCACTGTAAATAGTGAGGGAACCTACCACTAATGATTGCAAGCCCCAAGGTCCAAAATATGACTCTAGATCCCTATCCCAGAGTAATATGTGTCAAATTCGATAGGAAGAGATCCACTGGAAGGAAGGCATTAGGGAATATTCCATCATCCAGCACGAGGGGTAGAAGAAGGCCAAATATTTGGAAGGACTCAGATGGAAATAATGTAAGGACCACACTGAGGTACGACTCTGGCATGCACCAGATGGAATAGTGAATGACAGAGACTCTTCAAATAATAGCCAATAATGGAGACTGCTGAAAAAGACAAGAAATCCACCAATAGGGTCAAATGGAAACCAAGATACCACATGAATCCGTATGTGTTATGATTGTTTTTGACATCAAACACAAGAGAAAATAATTATTTAGTTACCAATCACGGTTTGTCATGTTTTGAGTGCAAGGTCACCTATGAATGATGAAAATAGGCCTAGGGTGAAACTCTAGGTCATACTATCAGATAAATGTGTCGGAGTCAATAAGAGAAGACCCGTCAGTAAGAAGTCAATGGGGACCTTCTATACTAGCATGTGTAAAGGACAAAGATACTTGTGATGATGAGACATACTTAACTGACTTGGGAAGGCCAACATGCAAAGTCAGAGAGTAACTGTAGAATGGTTGACTTAGGTTGAAAACTTCCCTTGAACAAAAGCATGGCACATTATGTGACTTAGGTAGCATTGATTATAAATTGGGATACATTTGTGACACAGGAGGTATCAACAAACGCTCCATATGGTTGGAAGAATAACCAACCGGGGGAGATTATACTCAAAATCAGAAAAGTCTCCTAAAGTCATACTAGACCCAAAATGATGATATACTGACTCAATATTGTGATTTGTTCAAGGGAGACAAGACTACC
>ML784788.1:910400-926122 GCA_009831015.1 Picea engelmannii
TTGTGCGTTATTTTTGTATTTTTACTTACAAATGATAAGTATTTACATGTGAAATGTGTGCTTATGTGATTAATGAGACAAATGTCAATCTAAAATATAATTAGTGTAGGAATTAGGTACTAGATTAGCACACCTAGGAACATGATCATAAATAATGAATTCAAATTATCGTTCCAAAAGATGTACCCTAAGGAAGCAACGTAAAAACAATTGAATCACAGACCCGGTATAAACCATTCAACTGTGAAACCACCAACTGAGAATCTAAAAACACCTAAAGGCGTTGAATACCATGCGACAAAAAATATCATAAAAGCTCTATAATGGCACTATATTTGGTAACATCATTGGTAGTTTCTCTGAGACACACGCCTCCGGAAGACACTAGTTGGTTAGCGAGTGAATATATCACCCAGACCACAGAAAACAAGCTTCGAGTATGGCAACTGGCACCATCTACGAATCCAAAGTAAATCAACTACTCCTCGGGCATATGTCACACAACATAAGCACATCAATCACTAATGAAAAAAGGGAAGTGAAACTACTAAGTAAATCTATGTATAAAAAATAAAAACTATTTACAAAAGAACCAACACTCGAGCTATGAGGCTCAAGCAAATTACTTTTTAAGGTAGATCCCATTTCTGGGCTCTAACAACACATTCCCCTCATAATCCGCAAGCTCATAAGACCCATTTTCCAACACTCGTCACACGATATATGGACCGTACCACATAGGGTTTAACTTGCCTACCCCAAGGCATCCTTATCCTGGTCATAAACTAAGACAAGGTATCCTTCATATAACACCCTAGGATGAACTCACTTGTCATACTAAAACTTGACTCTTTGTGTATGTCCTTTGTTTTCCATTGTCGCATCTTGAAGTTGCTCATCAAGTTTTTAAAGGTAAACGAGATGTTCTTCGAGTTGAGCCATATCTGGGAGGAACTCAAAAACAATATTGAGCAAAGGGATTTCACACTCAATCGGAAAGACTACCTCAACTCCATGGATGAGTTGAAAAGGAGAGAATCTCATTGCAGTCTCAACTGAGGTTCGGTAAGCCCATAATTTATGATATAGAATCAAGTGCCAATTCATTTTGGTTGAGTTAACCATCCTTCTCAATATCCTTTTTAAATATTTTGTAATGGCTTCAACCTAACCATTATCTCAAAGATAGTAGGGAGATGAGTGCTCCTGCTTAAAACCTAGTTTTGATGCTAACTCTAACATCATGCGATTTTGAAAGTGACTTCCATGATTAGTGATAATATCTCTCGGAACCTCGAACCTAGTGATAACCTAATTAAAAACTTAAAGCATTGCAGTTTCACCATCATTTGCAAATGTTCGCATGGCTTCGACTCACTTAGTGAAGTAGTCCATGGCTACTATGATATAACAATTCCCCCCTAGATTATTCTGGGTGGCATGTCATAAAATCTACCCCCCACTTGGTGAAGGGGCCAATAGTAATGACGAGAAACATAGGAGTAGGGTGCGTGCATGCATATTCTTTGTAAAAACTTGACAAGGATGGAATTTTTCGACCATCTCAATACAATCCTTGAAGATCGTGGGCCAGAAATAATCGACGCTCAATATATTTTGGGTTGTCACCAACCCCAATAGGTGATCGCCACATTCTCCACCATGACATTCATTTAAAACTACTTTCGCTTTTTCATGAGTGATACAATGATGGAGAATGGAGTGTACCCCTCATCGATACAAAGTGTCATCGATAATGAGATAGTTCTTATCCATGTGATGAATCTATCATCACTCATCTTGTGAATAGTGTGGGGGGGAATTCAAAGTCTGGATATATATGAGGATATCCCCGTACCAAGGATCGAACGAAGAAATGAGAAAGATATTCTCACCAGGGAACGAGTTGATTGCTTCACCCTCCTCATTCTCAACTAGAAACTATGACATCAATTCAATGAAGAACAAATATTTCTTAGATTTCGCTGCAGAAAAATCTAAGTCAAACTCTTAGAGCACAACAATCCATTTGGTGTACTTCCCATCAAAAATTCGTCAAGTCACTACATACTGAAATGGATTAACAATGATGATGACAGTTGTCTTGCATAACGGAATGTAATGATAAAAATGTTGGACAACATGGAATGCTTCGACCAATTTCTTTACATGAGAGTACTTAATCTAGGGACCCATCAAAGAATGACTCAAGTGGTAGATGATGTGTTGTTGGATCTCATCATCTTCCTGAACCAGGACCATGCCAATCGAGGATTTGGCTACTGCCAAATATAACAAAAAATCTCGATTATAATTAGGGGGACTCAACAAAGAAGTTGAATCCGCCTTATTTAATGCATCAAAAGAGATTTGTTCCACTTCATCCCAACAAAATGGGACCCCCTTCTTCAAAATTCGCATAAATCCTTTCATTATATTAGCATAGTTAGGTACAAAACGTCCTTGTAGGCTTTGAACTTGTCAAATTGTACACGAGGGAGGCTACTGAGTGATTGCCTCAACCTTTAAGGGGTCAACCATGATCCCTTTCATATAAATGATGAATCCTAAAAGACATATAGAAGTCAGACAAAATATGCACTTATGCGTATTTAATCAGATTCGATAGTAACGATACCTTTTGAAAACAAGGTAGAGGTGCAACAGATGTTGAGCTCTTTTTTGCAAATGAGTTGTAAGATCATCCAAATAGGCCTCAACTTTGTGTTTCAAATCATGGAAGGAGAACATCATGGCCCACTGAAATGTTGTGCCAGTGCTCTTAAGGCCAAAAGGAGTCTTCTTATAAGCGAAATTTCCCCAAGGATAGATAAAAGTTGTTTTGTGTTGGTCTTCTGGTCAGATCTCAATCTGGTTGTAACCCAAAAAACCATCTATAAATGAAAATAGTTTGCTTCACATGCACTTGTCAAAAATATTATCAATAAATGACATTGGAAAGTTGTATTTTGGACAGGATTTATTCAAGTCCTAAAAATGCATACATACATGAATTGTGACTTGTTTTTTATCAACTAGAACTGGGTTGGATACCCATTCTGTCAAAGGAACTGGATAGATGAAGATGGATTTGAGAAACTTCTCTACCTCATCTTTGATTACTCCATCTTCCAAGGATTTACTATTTGCAACCTTTTTCGAACTGGTTTGACATTCTCATAGGTCTGAATATCGTTTTTACCTATACGAGGATCAATTCCAGGCATTTCCTCGTACGACCACGCAAACACATATAGAAACTCTTTAAAGAGCATTGTATACTAACAAATATCGTCTTGAGAGGACTATGCTCGAATGAATACATTTTTGACAACATTTGGGTTATTTGAAATGTTAATTGGGACAGTTTCTGATATATTCTCCATGTCCCCCTCAACATAGACACCATGCTCGACCAAGGTGTTCATCGTCCAATCGAAAATCCTACTCACAACTGACCTAAATTCCCCATTCTCCACATGACTAATATCGAGGATGAAATATGATGTATGATGCATATCCTCCCATGGACTTTCAGTGTTGGTCATTGCCTCGATAATCACTTCGTCGGAGGGAAAGACAATTTCCAGACAGTCCTGGGAATTTGAATCATTTTGAGCCCAAATAGGCTTCGGATAACATCATCCTCCTTTGTCAAAGAAAGAGTTTTATATAGGTATGTATTGTCCTGATGAATGGCTAAATACGTGATCTCAACTAGAGATAAAGGTTCATCCATCTCGGTGTAAACACAGCCTTTACTCGCATCACACGACGAGGGTAGCTTCCACATATCATATATATATGATGTTATAAAAGAAGTGACTCTCAAAACAAAATCCGGTGGAATAGTGTTGGCCCTCGACCTACTTTTGAGGAAACCTTGGCCAGAGTTGACCCACTTTTGGACTTCAACAGGCTGGTCGAAGAAGGAGCGCCCAAGCGGAGCTGATATCGTGGATCTCACTTGTTTTGCAAGCTATGTGGACCCCGTAAGGGGTTCTTTAGTTAATGGGTTATGGGATGTCGGCCCATGGGGTTTACCCAAAATTAGGCCTTATTGTAAGGGACTGTAAAGTATAAATAAGTAAGAATGCATTATAGAAGAGTAGTGGAAAGTGGCTAAGTGAAAGTAGTTAGATTGGCTTTGTGCAAGGGAATGCCTATGTGTAAGGATCTGTGGTTGATAGAAAGTGTATCTGTTCCTTGACCTATTTTTAGAAGGAGGATCTGGTGCTCAGTGCCCAGATCTCCTGTTTGGTTTGAAGCTCCACTCTGTGTCTTAGTGCAAAGGAGTAAATGAATGTAAGATATTGACGAATAATAAAGAAGTCAAAGTGGTTGGTGGACGTAGCCCCACACTAGGGTGAACCATGTATATCTTGTGTCTTTGGTGTGCTTTATGACTTTGGTGTGTTTTGTGATTGTTATTTATCTTCTTAGTGCCTTGGTTATTATGTATGATAATTAGATCTGTAGTTGCTTAGTGTTTTACTTATGTTAAGGATGAATGGATTCTAGATCTAACTTATAATGCTAAGTTTTATGGGTATATTTTCATTTGTTACTGCATTGATCTATCCTTGGGTATGTTCTGTGATGTTAATAACATTAATGAACTAATGGATGTTGTTCCTAAGTGTTAATAGCATACTCTGTGAAGTGTCATTATCATATATATGTGTCCCATATCAGTTACAGACACTTGTGTCCTATAATCCCCCCTATTTCTACCTCGGGTGAGACCTCGCCTTCTTCGCAGGTGTTTTCGAAAGGGTCGGTAGTCAGGGTTTTGTTGGTCCGTTGTTAAGCATTGAACCCTAGGTCTTCCCTTGTGCCAAAAAATGGTTCCGTTGTCGGGACCTGAAACTGTGATTTTTGGGAACTAAAGTAAAGAAAAGAGAATCTATGTGCGTAGATCTGCTGCTGAAGTCCGCAATACTCTACTGGACTTGTGAAGCTCTGTGCTAAGAGAGCAATCTGATCTAAAGGAAAGAGGTAAGATCTTAAAAGAGTTAAGGCTTTGTGCTTTTATAATAGAAATATAAGTGAAACTTTTTGTTTCTGAAGCATGAACTTAAGTATGTTTAATAGGTTTTTTCCTAGTCTGAAGGCTAGGGCGCAGTTGAAAAAAAGAGTTGATCTGAGTAAATTTAATGAAAATGAAGAAATATATTCCATTCCTATCCATAGAAAGAGTTTTTGGACTAATAAGTGGATGCAGGAACCTAGAAATATTTTTTGCATATTGCAGGGCCAACACTGTGATCCTAGTGTGCAATACAAAAGAGGTTGGGGAACATATAAGAGAAAAAGAGGATTGACTTTGTGTTGAAACTACAGAAGACCAGGACATCTTGCTAAGGAATTCCCTAGCATGGGTCCTATTTGTCTTTGTTGTAATATTGTTGGTCATGAGGTTGAGGATTGTCCAAGGATGATTGATAAAGTTGAAAAGATGAACATCAAACAAGAAAACTATGAAGAAAGTCAAGAGACTAAGGGCATGTTAGAAAGTCATAAAGAAAAATAATCATAGAAAGTTCAGACTACATTAGTACAGTCGAAAGAAATGATGGATTTTCATAAAGATGTCAGTTTACCAGAGATCCTGAAAGTAAAACAGTGCATAAGTGTAAGAATAGAAGACTTCGACATAGACTATGTCTTGGATGATGAAACAATAGTGAATATTATGATAGAAGAAACTTGGAAAATTTTAGGAAAGCCTATTGTGGTACCTTCATTGGGAAGGATAGGCTTGTTCAAGGGTAAGATGATAACTTTATGTGGAAGAGTTACTAATGTACCTATTATTGTTCATGGAACATCAACTAAAGAAGAATTTGAAGTCATTAAGTTTGTTGGGGACATCGCCCCCTTCCCACTTTTGTTATGTAGGACTTGTATTGAGAAAGATCAGATCATAAGGAAAGAAGAGGAAGACGCTACAGAAAAAAAAAAAAAAACTAAGGGATTTCATAGATAGAAAAATAGCTCGACTAATAGAAGAATGAGAGGATACATCAAACCAACAGAACAAAGTAACAATGTGGGAGGGACAGAATGCAAGAGAATTAGCTATCAAGTTTGAAAGAATGCAAGAGGGCTTAAAGAACCTATTTATGCAAGAAAGAAGTATACCCACCTAGGAAGTATTAAGAGAAGGGATATTAACTTCAGATCCTTTGAGGGCACATCAACAATGCGAAGCCATTGCGCTAAAGGAATATAAGAATAAGAATGGAAAGAGGATTCCAGAAATAGTTAGAGAAACTCATATCACAGGAAACAAGGCAAGGAAGCTAAATAAAAAGAAAGCTAAGTTGGAAAAGCTACAAGAAGCTACAGAAAACAGATGGAAGACTTCACATACTGGAACCTCACAGTAGGTAGGTTCACAAGATTTGAACCTCACT
The DNA here is from genome assembly GCA_009831015.1 of Picea engelmannii. Taxonomy (NCBI): domain Eukaryota; kingdom Viridiplantae; phylum Streptophyta; class Pinopsida; order Pinales; family Pinaceae; genus Picea; species Picea engelmannii. The sequence continues at coordinate 916,820 of ML784788.1, forward strand.
GGAATAGCAAGACCGCGCAAAATGGGACTTCACCCTGGAAAAGCTACATGACCATTGGAGGCGCCCTGATCGTTAGAATGATGCTCCAGAACAGCTAGAAAACACATTTATGGGATGATGGACTGCTTTTTGGACGTTGAGACCATGCCATAATAGACAGATTCACATTGATTGAAGCATTCTTGATCGTTGGAAGAATCTGTTACGATACCCCTCTTATTTAACTTGTTGGTCGTTGTGTCGGGACCACTTTTTGCTACCCGTGATTAAGTGAGCTAACAGAGAATTTTCTAAGTGTCCAGTTGTGTTATCTGAAGCTAGACCTCATTGTTCATTTGTCTACCTGGCCTATCTGTTCATCTACCCCGACCCATCTATTTAAAATTTTGAATGTCGGGTGAACCTAGTGAGTTATAGAAGTTTTTCGAGGAAGTCCTCAGAAAGATAATGCCCGACATACCGATATATGAAGGTGTCTAGGTGTCGTCGACTAGGGGACTACAGGGTTCCCCTTTGACCGGATGTCATTTTGGCGCTGTTAACCCCACGACTGAGCAATGAAGTAAGCACCACTGCGATCTGTCTAATGCGAAGCAGATCCCGTCGATCCTACTCGAGTACATTCCATCTTTGTTTGGTGTCGTTAATCGTGAAAACATTCCCCGAGATTATGAGTACACCCTGATCATCATGTACATTCTAAAAGGAATATGCGTAGTTGGGAGTCAATTAGGACAGATCCCACTATTGAATAACAACAATTTCAATTTAGGAGACAAAAAGAACTATGTTATTCTAGAACCCCACCGCTACTTGACGAAGTCAACTAGGAAGAATCCTCGCGTTGTCTCATAACCATGGATTAAGGGACTGGCATAGTCCATTGTGTTGAATTTGATGAAGATACTGCATTTTGTCCACCACCAGGAGGTTAATGCTTGAGTTAAACATCTTTTGTCATGATATCATGACAGATACATGTGGCTTGACCGGAGGATTACTGTGGATCTAACGCTAATCCACTAGATTACAGGCTTAAGCATGAAGGGACCTAAACCTCAACTATTTTATCTAGGGAAGGCCTCAGATGGTTCCCTAGAACATCACATCAAGGAAGCTTACGGAGAAGTCGAAAAAGGAAAGCGGGATTACAAGGTATCCTCTATATAGGATGGCGCAGTGCACCTCGCTTGCCAACCCATAGCTGGCAAGCTCATAAGAAATAACCACCCCACACAAGTCACTGGGTTCATGGTGGACCTCGCAGGAAAATGTGTGGAGGGCATGCATATGAATTGGGTGGGCTACCTTGTCAATGAACTAGAGAAGGATTGTCGCGAAGCCCAGGATTTGGGATACGAATTCCACTACAACTAGCTGATCATTTTGATCGCATTTGTCACTTGGCATATTCCTGAAGGAGCTACCTTCTCAGAGATCGAACCCCCGGATCCGTTGGCCACTCAGTTTTCAACCTTGTGGTACACCAACGAAATGACGAAGCAGTGGCAGTCCAATGTCGTGTTTCATGCATACTACCAACAATTGAAGGTTTCCATTGAATCATTTCCACGCATGACACCACGCACCCTACACCAGTACAAACCAATAACAAAGTTCCATGCAGATCTACATTTCATCTACATTATTGCATGTAGAGATGAGAACAAGGAAGAACTACAGTCATACTACAAGCTAACAGATGAATACATGGAGCAGTTCACAAAGTAGTGGCCATAGGAATTTTTGGCACCTGTCGCTGATGCAAAATTATCTGACATCGATACAATAGGAAGACCCCTAGTCACCTAGATCGATCATGTCAAAAAGTCTAGTGGGACGAAGAAGAAGAAAAATGAAGAGAAATTCTAGGATATAGAGAGCGATGAGGAGGATGATGCTTCTGAAGATAACGAGTCTGGATCGCTCGCTTGGAGGAGGAGGAGAAGAAGCAGATGGATAAGGAGGAGGGGATGAGAAAGGAGGAGGTGAAGCTACACTGCCTAAATACCCCCCTACTAGAACAGTCACATTACAGAAGAGGAAGGTTTCTCCAAAGAAACCTTCAGCAAGGAAGAAGACATGCACTAATAAGCCCCATTTAGAGGCAACACTCATGAAGGACGATATCAGTTTGGTCCGCGGAGCTATTGAGGACGCTTCCGAGGACATATTGAAGAGATATGGAGAGAATAAGGAAGATATATATGGAAGGGTCGATAAGGAATTGAAGGAAGTACAACAATCTATTCATTTGGTCCGTGTAGTACCTACTGCTTCTTCCTCATCACAGATTGCAGAATTGGGGGATGAACTAGCCCAATTGAGAAGACTTGCGAATGTGACAAAAGCTCAACTTCAAAGAGTCCAGGAAGAGAAGGAGAAGGATACAAAATCATTGAAACAAGATAAGGATGAAGACTTAGAACAATTACAGGTAGCGCTCTACACTCTAACCGCCTATGAAAGTGAGAAAGAAGAATTTCAGGCGATGATCCAGGAGGAAAAATCCCAGCCATAGAGAGAAAAGGATCAGTTTCTCACAAAATGGACCACAGTCAAAGAAGTAGTGAATAAATCATGTCACTCTGTGTTAGGCTTGGCATAGGAGGAACAAGGTTCATTCAAGACTCAAGTGGTGAAGCTCGTTGAGACCCTCCAGCAGCTTCAAGCTAGAATAACAGAATTGGAGGCCCAAGAAGTACCGAGCACTCCGCAGGAGGTGCGTGACCAGAGGGAGGAGACTGTAAGGAATAAAATTGTAAGAATCAGATCCCTCACCTCAAAATGAAAACAGCTAAGTGATAGAAGCGAATAGACATATGAATGCCTCGCAGAGGATCCAGAGATAAGGAAGCTGGAAGTGCAATTACAGGAGGCGCAACAACAGGCATTGTCAGTACAGGCGCAGATGAAGCTACTCACCATAGTTGAAAGAATGAAGAGATCTTAGGAGCAGAACATAGTGCAACAACATATCACTTCCCTTCAGGGTAGGGTAATGGAAGTCACGTAGAAGCTACAACCTGTGCAGGAGGAAGCCTACCAAATGTTCAAAGATATTTATGGATAGGGCTCAGAATTGGACCAAGTCGTTGCATAAGTGGTTGATGGACAGGGCTTGCAATTAGGCCTTATTGTAAGGGACTATAAAAGTATAAAAAGTTAGAATTTATTGTAGAAGAGTAGTGGAAAGTGGTTAAGTGCAATTAGTTCGATTGGATTTGTGCAAGGGAATATCTATGTATAAGGCTTTGTGCTTGATAGAAAGTGGATATGTGCCTTGACCTAGTATTGGAAGGAGGATTTGGTGCTCAATGCATAGATATCATGTTTGGTGCGAAGCTCGACTCTATGGCTTAGTGCACAGGAGTATGAATGTAAGAGATTGACGAATAATAAATAAGGTGAAGAGGTTGGTGGACGTAGCCCCACACTGGAGTGAACCACGTATATCTTGTGTCTTTGGTGCACTCTGTGCTTGTTATTTATCTTCTTAGTGCCTTGTGTTGGCCCTTGACCAAGTTTTGAGGGATCTGGTCAAGTTTGATCTATTTTCAGTCTTCGACAGCCTATCGAAGGAGGAGAGCAATATGAAGAAGAGATCACGGGATCTCAGCCCCTTTTTGGGTCCTTTTTGGGATTTGGGAATATGTAACGGGAATGGGATGTCGTCCCATGGGTTTACCCATGTTTAGGCCCATTTTGTATGTATAAATAGAAGGTTAGGCAATGTAAGAAGTAGTTGAATAGTGCGCAAGTGTTGTGCAAGTTGGCTGAGTGCTAAGAGTGGGATCTGTGTGATCAGTTTTTGTAAGGCTTCGTGCATGCTGTATGAGACTTGCAGAGCTAAGTGCAAGTCATTGTAAGAGACTATGAAGGCTTTGTGCTGCAACACAAGGAACGAGGATCTAGCGAGGTGATCAGATCTCCTATCCTAGGCGAAGTAGGGTTTTGAGGCTCTGTTCTTGTAACCGATTGACTGAAGACAATAAAGAAGAAGAATTGGTGGATGTATCCCCAAGGTAGGGGTGAACCACATAAACACCGTGTTGTTCCTCTTTGTGCTTTTCTTGATGTGTTTATAACTTATCTTGCTAAGTGCTTTGATAGAGATATATAAATCTGCTTATGCTTTGTGCTAATGATGTGTAAGAATGTTAGATTTGATCTATATGAAGGTTCTTAGTGCTTGATCTGCTAGATATAACTTTCTTGTTTATGATAAAGTGCTTAAATACATTAGATCTAAGTGAATGATGCGATTCTCTGTTCTATCTGCGCAGTATTTATTGGTTGAATATTGATGAACTATTGATGCTAAGTTCTTTGTTAAGTATTATAATCACAGTTCTATATCCTAGCAAACGTTGCAGACACTTGAGTCCTGCAACCACCCCTGCCTCTACCTCGGGTGAGACTTCATCTGATTCACAGGTGTTGCCGAAAGGGTCGGTAGTTAGGGTTTTGTTGGTGCATTGTTGTAGCATTAAACCTTGGGTCTACCCCTGTGCCAACAAATGGTTCCATTGCTAGGACCTGAAACTGTGATTGCTAGGAATTGAAGAGAAGTTATGTGCATAGATCTACTACTAAAGTGCGCAGTATCGGACCTGAAACTGTGATTGTTGGGAACTGAGAAAGAAGAATCTGTGTGCAAAGGTTTGTGAATTCTCTGTGCATAGATCTGTTTCCCTAGTGCACATCATTCTACTTGACCTGAGGATCTCTGTGCCAAGAAAAGAGGTCAGATATGAAGAAAAGAGGTAATATATGTAAGCTATGTGCTCTGATACAGGTAAGAATAGTGAAAAGTTCTATATCTAGAAGCTTTGTGCTTTGAAAAAGTAAGATAGTTGGAAATTTTTGTTTCAAAAGTATGAATCTAGATATGTTTGATAGATTCTATCCTATCTTGAAAACTAGGGTACTAATAGATGAAAGATGGTTTTCTATGAGTAGATCTGATAAGAATAGTGAAAGATATGTTATACCTATGCATAGAAAGAATGTTTGGACTAACAAATGGATGGAGGATCCTAGAAAGAATTTTTTGCAGGTTAGCTCCTATGAGCCTAATGTGCAGTACAGGAAAGGTTGGGGATCACTTAAACGAAAGAGAGGATTAGCCCTCTATTACAATTGCAGAAGACTGGGAAATCTTTCTAAGGAATGCTCTGGGAAAAGACCTAGTTGTCTTTTTTGTTAATATATGGACCATGATGTGTTGGATTTCCCTAGAATGATTGCTAAGCTGGAAGGAATGAATCTGAATCAAGAAAACCCTAAGGCAGATCCAAAAATAGCAGAACCCCGGAAATAATTGGAGAAAGTATTACTACAAATGAAAGAAACCCTAAATGACCACCGACATGTCAGATTATTAGAGATCTTCAAGGAAAAAGAATGCATTGAAGCAAGAATAGGAGACTTCGACATTGACTGTGTTCTAGATAAGAAAAAACAGGGGAACATCATGATAGAGAGAACTTGGGAAGAGATAGGGAAGCCTTCTATGATTCCTTCATTAGGAGGAATAGGTTTATTCAGAGGAAAGATAATAAACCTATGTGGGAAGCTTGCTCGCATGCCTACGAATGTTAATGGAACTTTGACAGAAGAAGATTTTGAGATTATTAAATTTACTGAGAACAGTTCCCCATTTACCATGTTACTAAGAAAACCTTGGATCGACAAAGATCAAGCCAAACGAAAGGAAGAAGAAGAAGTTTTGGAAAAGAAGAAACAAGAGTTAAAATATTTCATGACTAGAAGGATCGCACACTTGATTGAAGATCAGGAGAACAGATCGAAGCTATTTAACACTAGAGACTTGGATGTCGAAGTTGCAAGCACACTAGGGGATCTATAGAATATTGAAATACCTATCCCAAACAAAGAAGAAGTATTATTCGAGAACCCTAGGGAAGAATATCAACAGCACAAAGTGATTAGGTCAAAAGAAGACAAAAATCAGAATGGAAAAAGGAATACTGAGATGAAGCTCACTGGAAAGAAGGCTAGAAAGTTGAGTAAGAAGAGAGCCAAGATCAATAAGTTACAGAAGGCTCTAGAGGGAACCTCGCGAAAGGAAAAATTGCAAAATTGGAGCTTCTCCAGGATATCAGAACAGCGACACATGGCACTTCGCCATGGCGAAGCAATATAGTCGTTGGGGACATTATAACCATTAGATCAATGCTCTAAATGAATAGAAAGCCATTTATGGCCAGCCATCTCACCATTCGACCATTGGGACCACGCCATAATGGATAGAACCAAGTTAATGAAGGCCTCATACCCATTGCAAGCGACCCATTGTCGATTTACCTATTTATCCCACCGTGCCACGCACCGAGAACACTTTTTCCAATTCAAAATTTGAGCCCGTAGACTAAGTTGAGTTTATACAATGATCATCGTGCTTCTTCTCTCTATCTCATTACTGTGTCTAATCTACCCCCCAAAACACGAGAATGTTAACCCAGAGCATGTATGTTGGACAAGTTGAGCATTACAGAAAGAGTTGTTGAGGAAGTTTTGATCGACCTCATGACTGAAAGAGTCATGTAAATGTCTACAGGTATACAAGCATCATCCACGAGAGGACTACCCACCTCTCTATCCACTTCTCACGGAGTAGGACCATCCCGACCGTCTGATGAGAAGCGAACTAAGCATAGGGATGACTTAGAGAATGCTAAACTGATCCCGACTATCTTACCCACCTATATACCACCTTTAAGAGGTGTTGTAAACCGCGACAACGTACCTAGATATTTCGAGTACGCCTTGGTCATTGCGTACCTCCCGAAGGGGATACGCACAGTGTGAGCAGACCAAGATAAGATTGCAGTGTTGAAGTTTATCAACTTCAACCTCATAGATCACAAAGTCTACAACATGTTAGCCCCACATAAGTATCTGACTAGAACAAAAGGGAAAAACTCAAAGGTAATTCCCCAAGCATGGACCCATAACCTCGCGCAGTCCACTCTACTCAATGTCATGAAAATTCCCCACTTCGAAAGACACCAAGAGGTAAATTCATGTGTCAAGTTACTTCTATATTGTTACCATGGTGGATATTTGTGGTTCAACCATCGTATCACAGTTGATCTGACCTTGATCAATCGGATCACAGGTTTGAGTATGCAAGGACCCAACCCACAGGATTTCTATCTTGGAAAAGCCATGGACCACGCTCTTGCACAAAGGATCAAGGACACTTATGGCGATGTCAAGAAGGGCATGTGAGGCTATAAGGTAGCCTCTATTCAGAATGGTGCAGTGCACCTTGCCTATCAGATGATTTCAGGGAAGTTAGTATGCAAGAACCGACCCACCCAAGTGACTGGTTTTGTAGTCGACCTCGTAGGGAAGTGCGTGGAGGGCCTACAAATGAATTGGGTGAAGTACCTAGTGAACCAGTTGGAACTTGACTACAAAGAAGTGAAAGATCAAGGATATGAATTCCATTTTAGCTGGATATTGATCCTGATCGCTTTCATTTCCTGGGATATGCCGGAAGGTGCGACCTTCACGTACATCAAGCCATTTGAACCATTGTCCGTGAAGTTCAGTACATTGTGGTACGCATGTGACATGAATAAGGAATGACAGTCAAATATCATGTTCCATACATACTACAATCATCTGAAGATATCCATCCAGTCTGAGCCTCGCATGATACCGAACACTTTACATCGATTCAGGCCTCTGAGGAAGTTCAACGCAGATCGACATTTCATTTATATCACAGCGTGAGCCGACGAGAACAAGAAACAACTTCAATCTTACTATAAGCTGATGGAGGAAGACTTAGAGGAGATTACTATGGAATGGCTTGTTGACCTTCTTATTCCAGCCAACTCGATGGATATATCCAACATCGACAACCTAGAAGTTGTGCAAGATACACCCGTGCCCAGCAAGACAAAGAAGACCGAAGAAGTACAAGATTTAAGCAGTGCCTTATTAAAGACTGCTTCCATATCACCAGAGCAAGGGGGTGATGGCGAAGAGATAGAGGGCACATAAACTGAATGGAAGAAAGGCGAGGTAACACCACCTAGAGACGAGGAGGACCCCTCGAAGAAAAGGAAGGTTTATCCCCTGAATCCTTCTTCCTGGAAGAAATCGAAAGCCCCCGTAACTAAGATGTAGACCGTCCTCACCTCTGATGATTTCAACTTCATCATAGCAGCCCTGAATGATGCTTCACTAGAGATAGTATAGAAGGAAGAAGCTAAGTAGGAGGAGATGTACAATAGAATTGAGGTTGAACTATAAGGGGTGCAACAGGAACTATAGTCCATCCATGCAGTCTCCACTGCGCCTTTGCCACTGGGAACACCGAAATTGGGGGATGTGCCAGCCCAACTCCACCGACTCGTTGATATAGTCAAAGCTCGCCTTCGACGAGCACAAGAGGAAACAACACAAGCCACCCAGGCTTTGGTACAAGTACAGGGAGTACTTGTAGAACAACGCCAATTTGTCGAACGGGAAAAGAGTGCTCTCCAAGTGAAGTTCGATGAAGAAAAGGCACAACAACTTGAAGTGAAGGAAGCGGTCAACAGAGCACTGCACTCTGTAAATGTTGTAGAAGTAAAGGCAGAGGATAAAGTCATGAAGAATGTAGAACAAATTGAATAAGTGATCCAGTAGCTGCAGCAACGCATCACAGACCTATAACTACACACTATGCCCGAGACCCCACAAAAAGTAAAGGACCAAAGAGAGGCAACTGCCAAGAGCGTAGTTGAAAGGCTAAAGGCCCTTACCTTAGAATGCAAGCAATTCGTTGATCATAATGCAAGCAATTCGTTGATCGAAGTGCCCAGACATATGAGAAAATTACTGAGAACCCAGATTTGCAGGCACTAGAGTCACATCTCCAGGAGGTGAAGCAACACACAGAAAAAATACAGGTGCAGCTGAAAGCCCTGACAGTTGTGGAGAGAATGAAAAGATCTCAAGAGGAGCGAACCGCCCAGCAGAAAATCCATACTATCTAGAGTAGAGTTATGGAGATAACTCAGAAACTCCAACATGTGCAAGATAAGGCCTATCAGTTGTTTACAGAGGTAGAAGGCCAAGGAGAAGAACTAGAGCAGGTTATTATCGCATCAGAACAATGCCTGGAAGGACCTATGAATTGTAATGACCCTTTTCTTATTAATATGAATAATTTCATAAATAATCCTAAACATTAGCTAAATTATAATTAATTATTATATAACCTTAATTAATTATATGTTATTAATTAATTATTTTGATTATAATTAGCTGAAGTATGAT
>ML784788.1:939775-964184 GCA_009831015.1 Picea engelmannii
ATTAATTAATGGATAAGGTGTTTGGTGGGGAGTAAAGGTGCGAGGGCGGTGAAGGAGGCATAAGGGAGGAGAAGGATTAGGGAGATAGGGGGGATTCATTCATGCATTTGACGGGAGAGGAGATTTTGGGGAGCATTGGGACAGAGTTAGTTAACAGTGATGACAGTGGGATTTACAGTGCACTGGGGCTGAGGGGTTTTGGGCTCAGAGGGCTAGGACGTCCATAGATGTCCTAGGGCTAGGCGTACTAGTCGGTAGGGTGGCTGGTTTTGGGGTGTTCTAAGGAGCAGGTTCAAGCGAAGGTTCAAGCTGCTGCAGATAGTAGCATCAGAGACAGGTATTTAAACTCAAAATTGTGAATTGTTTACTTAAATTTAATATTTATTGCCAAATTTTATTTACGCAAGTATGGAGATAGCTTTGCAAATTATAAAAAATTATACTTCTTAAAAGCTTACAGAAATTAAGTAAATTGGTAGAAATATAAATGTCTTTACAATTCTGGGCATTACATGAATGATGTAGTCATTCAAGAGTTTTTTGAACAAGATCTTGTAGCACAACAGCAAGTCGAAGCAATTCAATCCAAGCTCGAAGCATTCGAAGTAGAACTTCCCACATCAAAGTGACTCGAGATGAGTCACAGGTAAGTGTTGGGGGCATGTTGGAAGTTTTGAGGGATCTGGTCAAGTTTGACCTATTTTCAAACTTCGAAGGCATGTCGAAGGAGGAGCACAAGACGAAGCAGAGATCATGGGATATCATCCCCTTTTTGGTTCCTTTTTGGGATTTGTGAATATGTAACGGGAATGGGATGTCAGCCCATGGGTTTACCCATATTTAGGCCTATTTTCTATGTATAAATAGAAGGCTAGGAAATGTAAGAAGTAGTTGAATAGTGCGTAAGTGTTGTGAAAGTTGGCTAAGTCCTAAGAGTGGGTTCTATGTGATCAGGATTTGTAAGGCTTTGTGCATGTTGTATGAGACTTGCAGAGCTAAGTGAAAGTCATTGTAAGAGACTGTGAAGACTTTGTGCCGCAACGCAAGGAAGGAGGATCTAGCGAGGTGCGTAGATATCCTGTCCTAGGTGAAGTAGGGTATTGAGCCTCTGTGTTTGTAACCGATTGACTAAAGACAATAAATAAGAAGAATTGGTGGACGTAGCCCCAGGGTGGGGGTGAACCACGTAAACACTATGTTGTTCCTCTTTGTGCTTGTCTTGATGTGTTTATAACTTCTCTTGCTAAGTGCTTTGATAGAGATATATAAATCTGCTTATGATTTGTGCTAATGATGTGTAATAATGTTAGATCTGATCTATATGAAGGTGCTTAGTGCTTGATATGTTAGATATAACCTGTTTGTTTATGATAATGTTCTTAAATACATCAGATATGAGTGAATGATGCAATGCTTTGTTCTATCTGCGCAGTATTTATTGGTTGAATATCAATGAACTGTTGATGCTAAGTTCTCTATTAAGTATTATAATCACAAATCTTTGTCCCAGCTAAGGTTGCAGACACTTGAGTCATGCAACCACCCCTGCCTCTACCTCGGGTGAGACTTCATCTACTTCACAGGTATTGCCGAAAGGTCTGGTAGTTAGGGTTTTGTTTGTGCATTGTTGTAGCGTTGAACCCTGGGTATGCCCCTGTTCCAACACCTTGGTTATTACGTATGATAATTAGATATGTTCTTTCTTAGTGATTTACTTGTGTTAAGGATGAATGTATGTTAGATATAACTTATAATGCTAAGTTCTATGGGTATATTGTCATTTGTTATTGCGTCGATCTATCCTTGGGTATGTTCTACGATGTTAATAAGATTAATTAACTAATGCATGTTGTTCCTAAGTGTTAATAGCATACTCTGCAAAGTGTTATTATCACAGATCTATGTCCCAGCTCGGTTATAGAAACAGGTGTCATGTAACCCCCCCTGTTTCTACCTCGGGTGAGACCTTTCCTGCTTCGAAGGTGTTTCCAAAAGGGTCGGTACTCAGGGTTTTTTGTGTGTGTTGTTAAGCTTTGAACCCTAGGTCTGCCCCTGTGCTAGAAAATATACCCTTGATAACCAACTGGGGTGGACCAAAGATATGAAATCGGTGTGGAAAAATAAAAATATCCCATGAGAGAAGGATACATCCCACAACCAATACTCTTAGTAGTCATCTGAGAGTTTTTTATCCATGGAACTGTGGATCCTAGATTAGTCACGACCATGGAAATGTTGGAAGCCAGATGGTTGATGGTTATGACTCTTCCCTCATGGGGGAAGCATATAACACAAAACACCAATCAGACTGTTATTCCTAAAGTCTACACCTGACTGCTAAATCGAAAAGCTAGGCCACCTCAAGGATTTAGGATGATTAGGTTTCATGAAATTCTATTTGGTCAGTTTGTTGATGGATCTTTGAAGGATATGGATATAGTTAAAATAGTTGAGATTGTTGTTGTAATATTTATCGGGGTTGGTGGCATGCATAGTGATGAACAATTAAATATATGAGAGGAAAAACAAATGAAACACAACATGCAATACAATAATATTCTTGTTGTGTATAGTTTCAGACTTCTAAATAATACTTCAAGGCCTAAAAGACAAAAATCAGATACAAATAATCCTCACAGGTTGCAAATGTAATAGGTCTGTTTTCACAAAAACAATAGTTGATTACTAGGTTGTGTGATGGTGAATGGGATCCATTAAAACAATAGCTGAAAGGGGAAAGAAATGCACATTGCACACATCTTAAGTTTGCATCCAAAGTAAGACAAGATAAACAATATTTGAGACAAAACAAAAATTGTCTCGAATAATTGTATTCACGAGGTAAGAAATTGTTACAGTTTTTATTTGAAGTTTCGACTACAATCCTTATAATTTCTTTTTCCCAAAAATTTGAACCTCTTTACATTCAAACGTTGATTTATTTATGTATTTTCCAAAAGGATTCGACCATCATTCTTGGATCTAATTCAATAGTTAAATTCTCATTACAATTAGATCCTACAAAACAACTCCACTATCACTCGTAAATCACAATTTGTATACATGGTTTGAACTTGAGTGAAGCAATATTCTATGAATTCTCCTTAATTTGACTTAAACAAAATTGTGGTTTATATAAAAAATAGAATAACCACTTATTACAATTGGCAGCAATATCTTTAACTAAAGTAGCAAAACTCTATGAGTGCAACTGTAAGTAACGTTGATAACTGAAGAGGAACAATACTCAAGAAAACATTTGAAATTTTTATCTGGTTCTCAACATCGTATGGATGCCCATGTACACCAAAAACTAGAGACCAATTTTGAACACTTAGACAAAACTCACACAGAATTTGGCGAATTTATGGGAAAACAACCTCAAATATCTCTTTGATTCTCTCAAACCATGATACCTATGTAGAATCTGAGAAAGGTTTTTGTGAATGGTCATGTTCCCAACCAAAACCTATTTTATTTTTCAAAAATTCATTTCCATATGTTCAGTATGTGTGTCGTAAGACAATGAAAAAAAACATGAAAAACAAAGCATGGCGAATTTTTGGAAAAATACCCGCAAAGGTCTTTTTGATTCTCTCATACCATGATACCTGTGTACAATATGAGAGAGTTTTTTTTGCATGGGATTTTTCTCAACAAAAATGTCTTTATTTTTTCATAAATTCACCTCTATCTGTTCGAGAGGCGTGTCGAACGAGAATGACAAAAACATGGAAAACACAAAGTTTTTTCAGTAAATTTGGGCAACTCCTTTTGATTTTTCTTTTGTAACCTATGATACTTTATTTGTATCTTATTATACTTATTTGAAGCCCCTATTTTTTCCTTTGCATATTATTATGTTGCATTCAATATCTTTCTTCTGTTATTGCAAACTCTGAATTTGTTTCTTTTGAACTTGTACTTGATGGTTGTCATCTCATATTTGGGTGCTACGCCAGATTTTGGCCAACCATTTCTCCCACAGGTTCTTGCTGATCCAATACCTTACCTCTTTTTACCTTTTTTGATCTCATGAGACTCCTTGATCAAGGTTTCCACCAAAACAAACTCCACAATAACAATTTATGGACTGTGTTGTATATTCCTCCTTTGGCTCCTTGTCTTTATTCTAGATTTTTTTGTTTTGCTACATGGTTGCAGTCACTAGCTCATCCTCGGAATGCATACGTAGATAATACCTATTCAACACCTACCAAGAATATAATTCATGACCCTATAATGATAACATATCGTGGCACAACTATGCATGATCCTTATCTGATCGTTAACACCCAGAAAACAACTTGTTAAATGTTGTTTGCAAGAATAGGGATATTATTGAAATCAACCTATTTTCACACTAAGGACCTGATTTAAATATTTTTCAATCTTAGTGACATAACTATGGTGAATATATTTCATTAAATCCAAATCATAAGAACAATTGACTTTGTAAATAACTACGAAAGAGCAAAAACACCTAGGAAAAAAAAACAACAAAAAATGACCCAACACATCTTAAATGAAAACCAAAAAGTAAAAAGGAAGGGTTTGACAGTTAGATTTGCATGGTAAAGGAATGGAAATAAATAGTACAAACCTAGGATATAATAGAGACGACAATTTTCATGCCATAATACCAACTCCTCTTGAGTAATAAGTTATAGTCGAGCGTAGTGTCGACTACTTCAACCTCCACACAAATAGATTTCCCTCCCAACTTAACTGGTCATGAATAAATAATACCATGTATTCGAAATGATCATTCATCAAAATACGTCAAGAGATTCAGAGACAGAGTAAGATCTAGGGAGCCAATAGCTTGCGAGCAAGACAAGGACATTACACACGTCGAAGCCCCCTCATCAACGAAATTCCTCTTGATCAAATGATTATTAGAAATGGCATTGATCTAGAAGGCCACATGATAGGGAATACGAGGCTTGACATTGGTATCATTAAACTTCATCACAAGGTGACTAGAAGAATCAAAACATCATATCGCAGACAACAATGCGACACACTACATGGGGAAACTTTGGAGTACTTACAATGCAAACATTGCACACAGTGTTTGAGCCAGATATTCAACGATAAAGTAATTGGGAGTGGTTCTCGCATTAGGGTTGTGCATTTTCCATCTATATACACCCTTATTTACACATTCCATTGTCTCTTTCATGGGTTTCTCTATCTGTAAAGGTGCTTGATCAACCAAAGTATTTTTTCCCTTGTATATTGTCTCTGGATTTCCATAATCATGATTTCTAGTCAACAAGTCAATGATATCCATATTTTTATGGTTGTGCATACTCATGACTCCTTGATATCCATATGTCTGGGGTGCACTTGACATTCCCCCCCTTGCTAGTTGAGGTTGGAAGAACTACCCTGCAAGTTCTGACCTTGTGGGAAAGGGTTTCTCAACATAGAAATCTATTGTTGTTGTTTCTTTAACTTTATAAGGCATTGGGATTCTTCCATTTGTGGGAATTGACGTGTAATATGATCATCCCCACACAGCTTACATGGGAAATTCACCTTATTTTTCTCATATTTTTCCCCTTCAACATTCTTATCATATTTTTTATTATTTACCCCACCACATTTATTACTCTTTCCTTTCTTATCTCCAGGATCTTGAGGGCCATTTTGAGTCTTCAATTGAAAAGTATGCACATCTTACGACTAGGTAGTGAGGGTGTTCGAGCGAGAGGCCAGACCAACCACAAGTTGTTGAATAGCCAACTTTTGCATCTAGTTCGTAACCAGGTCTGCGAATTTTCTTTGAGTGGAACCCACGATGCCATTGGAATGTGGGGTTGACCTTGGTTTTCCCAAGTCAAGGGTATACCGTGGTGCATCTGGAATAATCTCATAGAGCATGTCATATTGAGAATAAATAATCTCTAGTTGTTTATTCCTAAATATCGCTTGCTCTTCTGAAAACACTCTCGAAGTCACAACATCCTTCAAAATATACGGGGGTAAATATTTTAAGAACCACTCAAGGAGAAAATCTGGTGGAACCATGGCTTTAATCAATCTCTTCCATATCCTCCATTCCCTAATTTAATTGGAAATGTGTGTAGCCATCTCTTGTTCAAAGTTGGATAGCAATTATGTACCAACATCATATCGAACATGGAGTTGGAAATGGTTAGGGAACACCATGTCTAAGTCATCAAACATCGTGTATATTTCCCTTTCAAGTTATATGTACCACTTGGGGGCACCTCTAATGAGAGTGTGTTGGAACAAACAAAAACGAATTGAATCGTCATTCAATGAATTAGACGAGCACCACAAATGGAATGTATTCACGTGGTTTTGTGGATCTTCACCACTTTTTCCCTCGAATTTGGGTATGTCCAAAGGTAATTTGGTTGGTACCATAGGCTAGCTAGGATCATGTTGAATAGGGTCATTTATAAACTTAGATAGGTTTGGAAAATGCAGCGTTGCCAAAAATGGTAGCCTGGGCTACAAGATCGGCTAATTAGCAACCTGAAAAGAGGGATCTTGATTATAACTTGCACCAAGTTTCCAAAAAGAGTTCATGGAATAACCAGAGCTTGGGATAAAACCTTGTTGGCCCTGGTTGAATAGAGAAAAACCTCTACCAATCTAGTTCCCGAAAGGAAAACCAAGGTTTCCCCCAGTGGACCCTCCTTACGAAGAAAACACTCCTTGCTTGGGGTTAAACTGACTGGGAAAGGGGTTGCCTCATTTCGATATCCCTTGCATGGGATTCCATTAGCCTTGGAGAGGGGTACCTCCCAAGGGTGTCCCTTGCAAGGAGAAATCTACTTGCATGGGAAAAAAGTTGACCTTAGAAGGGGTTTCCTCCTGCCAAAACTACAGATGAGGTGAAATGGTTATTCCCAAAACCACCATATAGTGTGAACGGAGTCAAAGTGGATGACATACTAGCGGACTGAGATCCACTACCCATATAAGTTCCCTATCCCCACGCGGGGTTAGGTACAGAAGACGGGAAATCCTCGATTCTGATGAATGGGGATGACAGTGGAATGTGACCTCCACCCCAAGGAAAGGATTGGTAAGGAGTCGAGGTGCCCCTGAACTAGCACTTGACACATGGCATGTCGGTTGAGAAGAAACCAATGTGCTTAGCACGTCCAATGATGACATACCATATGATAAAGAATTTTTTGTCAATGGTAGAAATGAAACTGCACTCATAGCTTGAGTGGGACCAACGACCAATGAAGTGATGTTATTGGTCGAAGTGGATACAGTTGAATGATTGATGCAATTCATTTGACTAGACACACTGAGAGGAAATATCCCTCTAGTGAAAATCGTCGAGGTGGGAGTCACAAGGGCTTCTGACCCATACACTAGCATAGTGTTGTCCATAGTGTCCCAATGAAGAGGGATACTATCAACATGATCCGATCTGGGAGGTGGAACTTGTACTATAGGAAATGGATAAGTATTAAGTAACGAAGGATTAAGATGTGGAGCGAAGTCTTCACCCCCAAGATCCTCAACAGTTACTTCCTCTAGTTCCAAAGAATGAACTTTTAGAGGTTTTGAGTTAATGATATCGACCTGACGAGTCAGCACAAAAGCATTAGTCTAATTAATTTGATGCCTTAAAGGAGGTGGGGGAGAATTGTTTCTAATTTCCTATTCTGGAGGAAGGCCTTGAATTATCCTCGATCTATGAGGTGGTTGGTCAGCCACTTTGAGGTGTCAACTCTCATCGGGGCCATGATACATGCCAACTTAGGTAAGACTATGATTTTCGAACACACCACTAGAAAAATCTTATAAGGAAACAACACACACAAGATGGCCTCACTAATATTATGACTCAGGTGGATTAGGTCTTGAGACCATAATACTCACAAGGCAGGGTAAAGGCCTTCCAGATGGAAGCACGGGTTGATTAAGTCTCGTGGACCAACGAATGAAGGAATGAGAAGCAGTTATCCTGACCTCCAATACAAAACCTTATCTGGTGTAAGTACCTATTCTTTGTGGGGAATCCTCCAGCGGTACTAAGAAGTGTGATGAGATATCCACCCTAGGTACCATGACAAACCCCTGTAGTCACCTTCTGAGATCCCTAAGAATGTCCACTAAAGTCACCAACTCATAGTCAGCATTTCGGGATACAGTCGACAATAGGGATTGAACGTATGGGAAGGGTAGCTAAGCCTGAAGACTCTAAAGAATCGCCTCTCATGGAGGTATGGGAACTAATGAAACCCCTAATATACAATATCTCCACTACATTTAGTTAAGCTCTGGATGGGTATCTTGTCAGCTCTCCTTCACGTGAACTCATGTTTAGCTCCTATATTAGAGGAGGTACCTGACTATACCTATACGAAATTTGGATTTAGGCTCTCCCTATCTCAGAATCCTAAGTCTGTTTTTTGGCCTTGGATAAATTCACTCTACACCCTAAACCAAGGCCCTAGCCTAAACTTGTTCGTTTACCCTATAAAAACGAAGATGTCTAATAAAATTTTAGTTAATCATTCATTTTAGGGGGTTTTTTTTATTCAACAAAAGGAATGGATGAAACTTGAGTGATTTTTATGATATATTCCAAAATAAAATCACTTAAGAACATAATTCATTATGCGGTTTCTTCAAATAAAAAAGGTGTGCAACAATTCTTATAACAAACTCTTTTTATTTTCAGTAATGAAGAAAAAATATTTTTGTATGCAAGATTTGAAACTTTTCGTAATGCAACCTAGGATATTCTTTCAAAGGAAAAAATGCACAACAAAGACACAAAACTTTTCAAATAGAGGTTCTTTTCTTTGAGAAAGGCTACCACTACCAAAGTAAACTACAATGCATGAAAACTTGAATGCTAGTTAATTGAATCTTTTCTTGCAATAATCATAGGAAAGGGTTCAAGAAAAGATGAAACTTGGAAAATAAGTATGTTTTTTTGTCTTAGAAGAAATGAAATGCAAAATTACATGCAAATTTTTGTTTCTTTTGTGAACAAGGAGAAGCAGGTATAGAGAAAGAAATAAATCAGCCTAGAGTAGGTAAAAAATCAGCAAGACTGGACATGCAACCCAGACAAGCAATATTGACATCTCAATAAACCCAAGAACCTTATAAACAAGAATTGATAACTAAAAAGAAAGGTTTTTTATTTTATGTGACTAATAAGTTTACCAAGACTCAATAAAATGCAAAGAACTCAACAGTACACCCAGGGGGCTCAGTAAAGGCTGAAACACCAACCAAAACTTCCAAACTAGACATAAGATTTTTCAAAAACCCTACTTGTACACAGTTCCACGACTGTGTATATTGAAACTCGCAGATGTCCATGGGTCGTACAAAAGAAAAACGCGAATTTTCGCGGGCTATAGAATATAAAAACGTGAATGGACTATAAATTTTTGAAAAATTAAAAAGCCACTCCAAAAGGGGGCTTCCAAAAAATTTACCAAAAGTTTATGAAAGGCCAAGACTTTGCAAAAAGAATATAGAAAACACAAAACAAATCACAAAAAGAAATAAAAACGATAAACCCTAACCAATTGACCCAAACTAGGAGAATCCCTAGTATGGTCGGAAATTCTAATTAAGGGATTTTCCCCTATGATTTTCGGTCAAGTCACAACAAAGCAAGACCGAATTGAAAAGACTAAATTCTACCCTCATAAGAAATCATGAAAACAAGAAATGACTACTTTTGCTAGGAGAGAGAGAAGGGAAGAAGAAAGGAGAAGACTAGCACCTTAAACCCTTCATTTGATGTTGATCCCTACTCCTGCTTCTTGAAGTGCTCCTGGTATTTGCTGGAACTGGCCTACAATAAGAAACCAAGATAGTGTTGCAACAAGGTAGTTATAGATTCAAGTAGCATATATCACGTGTATAAATCAAAGCATATATGAACAATAACAACATATAACATTGCAATGAACACAAGATAGGAGGGAAAGAGAACTCTTATATTGACAAGATTATGTGAAAGTTAGTTACAACCTGATATAACTTCTGGAACTACTTCGAAGCCAACTACCCGGTTTCCTCCAAAATTCCTTCAAGCATATACTCAGCAACGAGGCTCTTTCTCACATAACCCAATAATGATAGGAACACACCTTATGGATATATAGGAGAGGATTGAACACTAGAAAAGGAGTTTCCAGGTCAGGGGATGCTACTTAGAGGAAGGAGGGGATAGGGAAGTTTTCCAAATCTCAACAACATAACCTTGCACCATTAGACTTCCCCTCATCTTTTCCCTTAAGGGTTATTTTATACCATCCCAAAGAGGTTGGGGAGGTTGAAATCTGTTTAGTATGGGATCAGGGACATTGGGAAATGAGCCCAACCGAAAGAACCACCCGAAATTGTGGAAATATTTTATTTTTCATAATTGTTTAGGGCATCTGTAGGTTGTAAGCTTGCAAGGTGCAAATTTCCACGTGTTGCATAAAGGAAACCTGTGAATATATGCAAAGGGCAATTTTTTAAGCAACTTTAATGAGTAAAGTTGGGATTTTGTTTTTCAATCCAGGGAACAGGTTGGGCAATGTCATAAATGTATAGGTGTGGAAATTTGTTTTATAACACTATCTCTATTATTGTACTTAGTTGCTAATTTTTAATATTTTGTTGAGATTTCTCTCTTTTTTTGTTGTGTTATTTCTCTTGTGTAAAGATATATAAGTCTATGTTTCCTAATGAAAATTCAATTAGAGATTTATCTTTGCACCTTGTGTGTTGAACTCTTCTCCTTAGTGGGATTTACCACATGAGGTGTAAGAGATAAATAAATGATTAGAAATATATATTTCATTTTGGAATAAAGAGATTGACAAGGAAAGGGAACAATACGACATCCAAAGTTAATTTATTGGAAACATGTCTTAATTTGGGCACACTCTGTTTACACATTGAGTACTCACGGAATTGATTATCGTCATCCATTTTGCAAGAAATAGGCATCAACATTGATATACAACCCACACATGATGTCATGGAAGCATACTTGAGGCAAAATTCTCACACCATGGAGGATAATTATGTTGAGCCTTTATGTAACAATCCTAGAGATGCATTCATTACAAGGTATGATGTTGTAGAGGGACAAATGTACATAATACTATCACCATCCAACTATGAAATATGGTTGGGTAAGGCAATGGGAATATTTTCCCGATGATCCAAATGTTATTGTTGACTCTTACAATGTAGAGGTTGAATGATAGAAGCCCATTAAAACACCAAAGGTAAATAAATGTTTGTACAAAAATTGTGGAAAAATAACTCAATAGTTCATTGATGTTAATATCATCATATGGGCATGGTCACCAAAGGCATAACAGACATGCAAGAGAGAAAATAAAATTAACCAAGAAAGGATTTACAACAATTAAGGTGCAAGAATAACAAATGAAAATAATGTAAAGAGTTAGAGTGATGTTGATGAATGAAACTTTATTTGATATATTAAATTGTTTGTCAGTTTTAAATGATGTCTATCATGTAAAAACTCATAAATTAGTGGTGAGTGTTCTTGA
Source organism: Picea engelmannii (assembly GCA_009831015.1). Classification (NCBI taxonomy): domain Eukaryota; kingdom Viridiplantae; phylum Streptophyta; class Pinopsida; order Pinales; family Pinaceae; genus Picea; species Picea engelmannii. Next base: position 951,322 of record ML784788.1, read on the forward strand.
TGCATTACTTACTTCAATTAAAACTATTGAAGGCCAATTGCTCTCTTCTCTCTTGGCTTGGAACTTGGGTTTTGTGAATATTATATAGTGGTCTAGTTATATTATTTGTAGATACAGTGAGAAAGTTGGTAGGAAGGACTGAATCATGCCATCCTTTTTTATTTATTTATTTATTGAAACTGAAATTTGTTTATATATTGATGGTATCCATCCTTATTGTACACTTATTTAACCAATTATGAAATTTTATGATTATTCAATGAACTAGCAACATTTGTTTCTATTTTTTCTTAACTTTAATTTTGATATATTTAGAAACGTAAGTTATAGTGATATGTATGCAAATATGTAAATAAAATATTGTACATTAACATTGAAACTCAACATAAACACATCAAAATATAAATACAAAATATTAAAATCCAAATACATAGTGTGGTAATTCAATATTGACACTTTTGAATCAAAATTCACAATTTTGGCATTGCAATTCACAATTCTATAATCAAAATTCACAATTTTGGAATGAAAATTAATATTTTTAGATTAAAAAATAACTCTTTTGGAACCAAATTTATAGTTTGAGAACACCAATATTCACACTTTCATAATCAAATTTTTCACTTTGGAAACAATGATAATCACACTTTTGAAAATGAGATTCACACTTTTCAAGTCTAGATTCAAGATTATAAGACCAAATTTTAAGAAATGATCATTAATTGATAACAAGTGAAATATTTAAAATGCTTTCAAATATCATGTTTTAATGGCATTGATTAATAATGTTTTGAAGTGGAGATATGTTAATACCATATATGCAACAACAATGTAGATGTGACTTAATATTAGTCGGAGGATGTTGTCGATCTTTGAAATGGAAGGAGTCACAAATTAGGAGTTTCATGATAGGTCATATTTATTTTAGGCATTTTCAATCAAAATTAATAAAAATTGCTTAAAAAATTATGATATTGCCATATGGATATTATATGTTGACAAGTACTTTGAAAAGTAAATAAAAAATCTAGTATTAACATAGTAAACATTGAATTCGGGACATGTCCTATCATTGTTTGCAAACAGAAATCAAAGCAAGGAGTATGACATAATTTAATAAAAAAAGGTTAATCAATGTGTGGTCCCTATTGGAGATAAATATGATGAATCAAATGTATTTTAATAGATACATCAAATACTTCTCAATTTGTGAGATATTGATCAAGTCACATCTTGATAAAAGTATATACATGATGGGAGAATAAATATACTTCACTTATACAAGTTTGTTCCCAATCCAAATTGGATCACTATATTGTTTGTCATCTATCTCAATCCTTTCAAAGTGGAAAAATTGGAGGAATAAGATTACAAGGCCATTTTAATGGTAGGTCTCAGTTTGGAAACTTGGGGTCTAGAACGTTCCAAGGCCATTTTGAGGAATCAAATGTCATTTTGGGGGGTTAAAACTTTCCCAGGATATTTCAAACCCCATGATACTATTCTACACATCGATACTTTCCAATGGTGCAAAAATCACATAAATCACAACTAGTATGCAAAATTTATACCTCTCGCAAGTTGACCTACTTTGTTGACCAACATGGCACGAGAGGATGCCACACCATCCCCCATTACTCACGCATATGGGACTAGACACGTATGTTATTTCAATAAGATTCTATAAGGTCTAAATCCCTATCACAAGTGAGGGTTGAAGAACTCAAAAACCTACCCCTAGATGGTTATCGGTCTATGTTAAATACCGAGCCACTAGGAGGAGAAGGGGGTTCCATTATTTTGCATTGTATCTTGTTCCATAGCTAAGAAAAACATCTAAGAGTGGTATTCTGTGAGCATAACGGAGGAGGAGATATTTTGTAGCAACCATACAGGCCACGGGTCAAAGGAAACTCCACAAAGAGTACCTCTTTCTTTGTACTTGCATCATTTCTATACCAGAGAAAAGAGAGCAGGGGAGCCTCACCTTATAGATAGGTTTGCTTCCATATAGGGTTTCTAAGGTCATATCTTATGTTTATATGTGGATGGTGTGATTTTATTTTATTGTTCTTTATTTTCCGCATTTTATCTTTTTCATGCATTGGCATAAAAGAAGTAACTAAATATTTTGGAGATCTAAAGGAAAAAAAACCTTAATAGTAAATATTTTTAGTATGTAATTAGATCGGTTGCGACGAACTGTTCTAGTGGAATATCCACGGAAAATTACATATCAGTTCCCTTTTTAAGAGACTTCAACATATCAAAGAAAATGTGACTACATCTAAATATTCAATAGAACATTGACTTCATTGTAGTATATTAAGATCAATAAATTTAAAAAAAAATTCACATGTACATTGCAATTTTCAAACAACTTAAGCAAAGTTATTGGTAAATGAATTTTTGTCATTTTTTATTTTTCTTATACATATGGGATAAAAAATATCTTCATTTCTTTTGGATTGACTTGTTTGGACTATAAGGGAGTTGGTTTTCAATTCCAATAAATTTTTATTTAAATTTGTATTCTTAAATCAATTGCTTGTTGCAATCATTAACAATGATTCTTCTCAACCACCCAAATTAAACCTAGTATATATATTCATTATTTAATTACAATATTTACTACAACAATTTAGCATTCCTATAAACACTATTCATATTTACCTTTTATTGATGATCTCCAAAATGATTTTAAAACAATGACCATGATATTTGGAACAATATTTCTTGTTTCTTTGAAAATCCCTTGCATCTTATATATAATAATTTGGAATACATTGTAGTAATAAAAGTCAAAGTTGGCAAGTGAGTACCAATGCTAAGTGACATGCTAATGTGATTTTGGTGAAATAGATATCTCTTAATGTTAAATTTAAACAAAAAGGGATATCATTCATTTTTTCTCTTAGTCGCAAAAGAGACACATCCATTATCGTTTATCCAAACTCCATTAAAAAGTCTATAAAGTGTTTGGAGCTTATGATTTATGAGAGAATCATAAGATACTATGATGAACATGAGTAATAAGAGAGTGTTATTATCTTTATTTTCTATCAATATATTATTTTTCATTAAAAATATGTTATTAAAAGTTAACTTCTTTAAGAAATATAGAAGTCCAGGACTAGATTGTTGGATTTTGAAATTCTATATTGAGTTTTTTGACTTTTTAGATGAGTACCTACTCATAGTTTTTGAAGAACTAAGAATTCCAAGGAGAGTATCTATAATTTTTTAATTCCACTTGTATTCTCTTATCTCAAAATTTGATTGTCTTAAGACTTTTTATGGCTTTATGTCTATCTTGCTATGCAACTACATTTACAAAATTATTTCCAAGGTCATTGTAGTTAAGTTGAAGACTGTCCTCTTAAACGTAATCTCACTTGAGTAGTTTGGGTTCCTATAAGGGTGATAGATACACGAGGCTATAGGATCAACACAAGAGGGAATACATACTACCAAAACCTCACATATGCCACCAACAATTATCAACTCATATTTTTCTAAAGCATATGCAAGGGTCTCATGGTTTTACCTTCACTTACTCTTAATTCATATAGGGTTCTCACTTCTTTTGGTAAACTAGATTATGGGATGTGTGACTAGTACCTCTTTTCTAGTCTTGATTAGTGGATCAACATTGAAATTCTTTAAGTCTTTTAGGGGGCTTATACGGGGCTACCCACTTTCACCCTACCTCTGTCTTTTGGAAGTAGAGGGATTAAGTGGATACATTAATGAAGCTAGGAGAATGAGGAGAATCAAAGGTGTGAGAATAGGCATATATGAGGCACTCACACACTTATTGTTCATACATGATGTTTTACTGTTATATTTTTGGATCTGAAAGGGAGGGTCGATGTTTCAAGCACATTTTGCAGCTTTACAATAAGACTACAAGCATGGAAATAAATGAGAATAAGTATATAGTTATATGGTTGGTTTGGAAGGTATTCAAGATTTGGGTATTGAAGGATCTTTTCCTTCTCAACACTTACACATGTTAGAAGGGATTAAATATCTAGGCTTTATTCTTAGGCCTAATTTCTATGGAAAGACAAGTTGATTATGGCTATTGTCTAAAATTGAATAATCCATCTCTTTTTGGTGAAATAGGTGGCTCTCTAGGGGTGGTAGATTAGTTCTAATAAAGTCAGTGCTAGAAGTTATTATAGTATAGTACACACCCTAATTCATATACCCAAAGGTGTTCTTGAAAATTAGAAAAAAAAAGTTCAATTTTTTGTGGCAAGGAAGAAATGATTACAAAGGGAATCATTTGGTTAAGTTGTAGAGGATTGTTGCTCCAAAATCCATGGGGGTCGTGGGACGAAGAACATACATTTATTTTGTAAATATATGGTAGCAAAATCATTATGGAATGTCATCATAAAGTAGAGCCTATGGGAAATGATTCTCATACGAGTGGGTGCAAGCTAATGATGGCCTCTCCTGACACGTTAGTGGCAATGCAAACATGGAAAAATAACAATATGTTAACTTGAAGGGATTATTCAAGGTAATTTTTCAATGAATTTGAGTATGTTGTAAAAACATGAAATGTAGGAAATCGAATTAGCTTTTTGAATACAGAAGTTGTATTTATAGAAATTGTGAAAACTATGTCAAATTAGAGTTTTTCTAACAATGGTATGTTGTTTTTCAAGCAAAATATAAGTTATATATCTTTGTTAGTGCAGGTTTTGAGTACCTTAACGATGAAATTTCCTTAAAAAAAATTTTGTAGAGAACCCATTTCTCTGGTGCGGGGTAATTTTTTTAAATTTATAATATTTATTTTATTTATTTTTTGAAATTATGAAAGTCAATATATCGTTGAAATCACAAAACCTTTCGTTAGTGTAGGCTATGAAGATCTTAACATTATCAAACAATTTTTATTTTTTAAATTGTGGATCTCGTTCTCTTCTAGTGTCACATATAACTTACTTTAAAAATGGTTAAGACGATTAAAATATATAGTAGAAATAAAAATGATATATATTTTAGGATTCTAATATATGTCAAGACAAAAATAGATTAAAAATAACAAACATATTAATTTTATAAAAAATGTATATTTGGAATCTGCATAGCCAACTCTATCTATGTCTATAGTCTCATCAACAATGGATTTGTGCAGCCTATAGAAAAGTAATGTAAAAAACAGAGATATAGAGAGGTATTCATAAAAATGGAGGTTTTAATGTATTTGCAAACCAAACCACTAGGTTTGTCATCTTGAACCTAAATCAAAGGAAACCAACTCAGTAAACATGTATGCTAGAGTTGTCATTCCCACTTGAAAAAAAATTGAAATGTAAGGAACACATGTACGTTCTAGAATGTGCACATGCTCTTGAACGTGTGCTGGATCCTAAATCATTTTCTTTTTATTAGGAATGTGTGCACATTCTTACCAACACAAAAATAATGTGAAGTGACCTCTTGTGACACCCTATGAATTAGAAAACCATGGGATGAAATACCATGCACCATAACATCACCAAAAGTGAAAACCGTGTGCTGAAAAACCGCAAAAAATGGACACAAAAAAACTTCCTAATTTTTTTTTCGAGGGATTCACCCCCAACCTCCCTTTCTCCCATATTAGTATACAATACATGGAACCAATATTGCAAAGAATATAACACATACCCAACACTTCCCCTGAATCTCATACAAGGGGGGCATGGCTACCACCCCTATGACACAATGAACAACCTGTGCATATCATTTCCAAGACCCTGGGACGCATACCAACATTTCAAAACCACCTAGTGGCATTGACATCCCCAACCATATCCCAAGGACATAAAAAACATCTTGAACTCATGCATCCATGACCATAAACAACACCTTGAACTCATGCATCCAAGACCACAAACAACACCTTGAACTCACATGAAATCTTCAACCATGAATAACAACTTGAACCCACACACATGACCTTCCAAGTTCATCATTTACCTCTTAGTGGGAATATTAGCACTGTTAGGGTTTTTTGAGATGTAGGTATCAGTATGAAGAATTGAAACAAGTTCAAGTGATGAAACGTTTTTCATTAGGCCTAAAAATTATCTTACAGGGATCAAGAGCCATCAATGAGTCCTCAAACCACCACAGATTATATCTCTATAGGATATTTGTCCTTCAAGTTGCAATATGGACACCATTAGAAGGTTTCAAGTGCTAAGTATGGGTTGTGGGGTGTTATAAATGGTTAATGAAGGAAAATAAAGTGTTAGGTGTTAGGGACATAACCTCCCTAATCCCTCATGTAGATAGAATAATATACTTTCCATGTAATAAACGTTGATATTAGTTAATAAGGCCTATTTAATAAATATGAACAAGTCAATGTAAGAAGACATAATAGAATCTTTCTCATCTAGAAATATCTTCCTCTATATTGTTCTTTAGAAGATGGAATTAGTATAAATAAGAGTAGAAGGAATAAGGAATCTTTGTCTTGAGAATGATTGTAATAGAGCTCTACTTTGCTGGAGATTTCCCCTTGAAGAGTCTAGTGAACATTGTTTTCTTTGAATAAAGGTATTATTTATGTTATTCCTCTCTCAATGTTTTTTTGTTCCATTGATATGTGTTGAATATTTTTATTTTTTTCATATTATATTACATATGGTACCTTACAAGTGGTATCAGAGCACTTTCCTTGGCAGGAATTGTGGGTAAAAAATTTCCATGGTAGAGACGTGTATTTTTGGTATCTTTAAAGAACATAGATCTATTATTCAATGGGTAAAATTGTGGTAGGGAATAATATACACAAGTGATACAGATGATTTCACGTGGTTTCCTAGAAACCAAAGTATAGCCCTTGTTGGAAACCTTTCTAACCCCTTTTGGTACCCCTCGAGTAGTATCGCATCAGAAGAAATCTGTACATGGCCATCACTCCCACATACCGGAAGGTATATCAGGAGTCCCCTAGGTCTCCTAAAACAATCCCTAGATCAATCGATCGTTTGCCTCACTACTATAGTACCACTAAGAACAACACTCAGGAATATTCTCTCTAGTACCTGGGTAATCAGATAGTACGACTAAGGATATGATTGAGCCTCCTTATCCCTAAGATATTGGGTCGAGTACTATTGTTCGACCCCGCTTGTATATCAAATACTTATAACACAAAGAAAACCATTTTCCATAGGCACCCTGCAAAACTTAACTTTGGGGGAACTTTCCAGACAAGGAATAGAAAGGATATTTTGGCCGCGCCACCTTGCCTCCTGCATTCTGGTTGGAAAATTAATACACATTTTTTTATGTTAAGATTTTGGGATTTTTAACACTACAATATTATTCAGATCAGAGTATAACTCAGCAAGAGTTAAAAAAAAAAAAATGCATACTACCTGCGCCCTTATTTGAGACCTATCCCATTGGATTCCCCTTTTTTTCCTAATCATTGTGATGCCTATCATGTTTGGCCTTTTTTTCCTCGTGGACCCATATCATTCTTTACACCCTTATTTCCCACTTTTCCCATTATTTTCCTCTTGTTTCCCTTATCATAGTGTTATATATCAAGTATCTTCTTTTTTGTCTACAGACCCAACCCTCATCTCCTAATGGCCCCCACTCACCAAGACGAAACCAACTAGAAACTGAATAATAAAATTATTTCCATTTATATCAAAATGGACCCCATGCTGGACCAGCGCACTAGCCAAATAGAAGAACTTAAATCTGCTTTCCAACAATTCTTCTCCCAGGGTCCTTCTTCCTCTATCCCAAATCCCCAAGTCGAAGGTGTTGACTCTTCCAATCCTCCGCACTTTCATTCTAATCGTGACCCTTGTTTTCCTAGGGTTGAAGTGAAAATTTTTGATGGCTCGGATCCAACCACCTGGGTCACTTAGATGGAACACTATTTTACCTTGCATGACATTATTGACGCATCAACTAATCTTCATTACAAAATTATCTATATGGATCCAGAACAATGGAAAAGGTGGAAATGGCATAGAAATGCATGCCAAGGGTATGTTTCTTGTACACAATTTTTTGTTGAGTTGTATGAACGCTTTGAAATAGACACCCACCATTTAGGTCGTTTGAACAAGTTGAAATAGTGGAAGATTTTCTTGCTTCCTTTGAGCAATTTTATTTTTGAACGAAGGGTATGAATGATGCCTTCTTCCGAGAATTCTTTATCAGTGGCCTCAAGAATTAAATCTAAGGCTAGGTCCTCATGGATAGCCCCCATACTTGGTTGGAAGCAACTAAATGCGCCAAGGAGGAATAACAGGTCATCTTTTCCTAGAACAAAAAACATGCTTTTATTCTCCATCCTCGCCCTCCCAATCCTACCCCTTCGGACACTCCTCTAAAGGTCCAAAAAATAACATGGGTGGAAATGGTTGAACACTAACTCAAGGGTCTTTTCTATAATTGTGATGAGAAATACTTTCCTAGGAACAAGTGTAAAGAACGTTAACTTTTTATGGCCATTTCGGAGGATGTTTCAGATGAAGATGTTGAGGTTTCATCTACAGAAACGCTACCCAAAGAAGATGATATTACACCACCCTATGATCCTCTTAAATTTAACCCATTGATCTCGATGCATTCTCTCACTAGATTTTGTACTCCCCAAACCCTCAAATTGATTGGTTACATTAAGCACAAGAAATGCATCATCTTAGTTGACACTGGAAGCACTCATAATTTCATTCATCGTCGTCTTTCACAAGAAATGATTTGTTATATTCATGTTGTCAAAAAAATTTAAACCTTGATTGCCAATGTTGGTTCCATGAAATGTGGGGGGATTTGTAAAAATCGGTTCCTATAAATTGGTCAGTATAACTTAAAATATTACATGTTTGATATCAACATCGGTGTTTGTGACATTGTGCTTGGTGTTGAATGGTTACACACTCTCGGGCCCATCACCATGTATTTTAATGATTTAACCATGCAATTCCAACAGGAAGGCCAACAATATAAATTCTAAGGCATTACAACAGGCTCGTTGGAGATCATCAGTTCCCACCGCATGGAAAATTTACTCAAAAAAGGTTATTCTGGCATCATTTCCCAAATCCATTCCATTCAAGAAGTTGAGACTCCCTTGATGCGCCCCAACCTTCAATATATCCTTTCCCAACATTACATTGTTTACCACACTTCCCAGGGCCTTCCCTCCTCCCACGGTGACCATGATCATTCCATTCCTTTAATCTTAGGTAGTCTTCCTCCAAATGTGTGCCCTTATCATCATTATTTTGCTCAAAAAAAATGAAATTGAGAAAATTGTCCAAGAATTGCTAGAAGTGAGTGTTATCCGTCTCAGTACCAGCCCCTATTCTTCCCCTATCATCATGGTCCTCAATAAGGAAGGAAATTGGTGCATGTGTCCTTATTTTCAATCCCTCAACAAACTTACCATCAAGGAAAAAATCCTCATTCCTGTCATAGATGACCTTCTCGATGAACGCAATGGGGCTCAATACTTTACCGAACTTGACCTTTTGTTCTAGCTACCACTAGATATGTATGAAAAAACACAACATTCCCAAAACTGCATTCCACACTCATGAGGGCCACTATGAGTTCTTGGTCATGCCCTTTAGTCTTTGTAATTCCCCATCCACTTTCAAAGTCTCATGAATAATGTATTTTATCATTTCCTCCGTCACTTTGTGTTATTCTTCTTTGATGATATTCTCATCTATAGTAAAATGTGGAAATCCCATCTAACCCTTGTGGATCAAGTTATCCATCTCATTTCCAAGAACAAACTTTTCCTCAAATAGTGTAAATGTTCTTTTGGCATCTCTGAAGTTGAGTACCTGTGTCATATTGTTGGAAAGGATGGTGTAAGGGTGGATCCTAAGAAAATTGAAGCTATGCGGAATTGGACTCACCCTAAAACTCTTAAAACTCAGTGTGATCTCCTAGGTTTAAAACAATATTATCACAAGTTTGTTCACAATTATGTGAAAATCACGACTCCTCTAACATATCTCCTTAAAAGGAATTCTTTCAATTGGACTCCAACCATTGACCAGTCTTTCCAAACCTTAAAAGAAATTATGCGCAATACTCCTGTACTAGTCGTACCTGACTTCACCAAGACCTTTTTTTTGGAATGTGATGCATCAAGGAGAGGAATCAGGGAAGTCCTTATGCAATATGGATGACCTTTGTATTTCACCAACAAACAATGGTCGGAGAAATATTTGGGCCAATCGATCTATGAAAAGGAAATGTTTGTTATTTTTCATGCAGTGGATTTCTAGTGCCCTTATCTATTGGGTCGATGCTTCCAAATTAAAATGGATCATTAAAGCCTCAAGTACTTCCTGGAGCAAAGAATTTCCTCCTTGGAGCAACAAAAATGGGTGAAAAAGTTGTTTGGATATGATTATGAGATCATTTACAAGACGAGTCGAGAAAATGTGGTGGTTGATGCTCTCTCTAGGAAATATGAAGAAGAAGGGTCCCTCTTTTCCCTCTCATTCATTGTCATACATTGGCTTCAGACTGTTCGCCGTGAATGGTTCAAGACTCCAAAATTTCTAGCCTAATCCAAAAACTGCAACAAGATCCCCAAGCTGCTTCAGGGTACTCTTGGCACAATGAAGAGTTTCTCTATAAAGGTCACCTATATTTAAGCAAACAGTCGACCCTTAAATCCATGATGCTCTCTAAGTTTCATGCTTCACCTACCGTCGTCCATTCAGGTTTTACCAAAACTTATGAATGGGTCAAGCATTCTTTCTTCTGGGACAATATGAAACATGAAATCCGCACCTTTGTGGTTGAATGTGATACATGTCAGCACAATAAGGGAGAAATTATCAAACCTCCTGGCACACTCCAACCACTTCCACTTCCACCTACTATTTGGACGAATATTTCTATGGATTTCATTGTTGGCTTACCCAAATCAGGAAATAAGTCCATCATCGTGGTGGTAGTTTATCGTCTTCCCAAATATGTTCATTTTTGTGCTCTTCAACACCAGTTCACAACATCCACAATGGCTCAAATTTCTATGGATAATATCTTCAAACTCCATGGAATGTCTCATTATATTTGTTGGACACACACAATAGATAAACGTGAGTGTGCATATTTTATTGAAGATATGTTACATATTTATATACATTTAGATGACCTTTGGAGTCTCGTCCAAGGTCTCTCGGACTCCCAACGCCAGTTACATTATCTTGACTTTTCAAATTACATGAAGTTCGTAACACCAAGGATTACGTTTCCAACATTCCCCCCCTTCAATATGAAGTGGTGTATATGAGTCCAAGGTGAGAGATGATATTTGAAAGTGGGTAGCTGAGATTTGGAAGTGTGCAATTGCTAATGGTTGAAAGGTCTCTCTGAAACTGGTGGTTTTGGGATGACCACAAACCAAATGATGGTGGTGGTTTAAGGAAGATCACAAACCAATCTAGTGGTTTAAGGATAACCACAAACTCTGGAACCCTTATATAGCCTCAATGGCTCCCATAACATTTCCTAAGTTAACTAGAAGTTGGCATCTAATGTCTTCTACTAATTGGAAGTTCTCTCAAATGTTGGTTTAAATATTACCATAAATTGTTTTATGGTAGAAGTTGAACGTCTTTTACCAAGTGGATGTTTAAGGCAAACCACAAATTGTTGTCTAGCATAAGTTGTAATTCTTCTACTAAGTGATAATTTAAGGAAAACCACAAACCAATCACGCTTTATTGTTGTTGCTCGACTGATAAGGCTTTGAAACTTGAAGCCTCACTATCAATCACTGATAGTGTTCCCCCTATCAAGGACAAGTTGAGAAGACCAAAATCTGTCCACTGCACAATGCAAGATGTGTCAATACATGAGAGTGAATTTGTCGATATGAATGACATATCTTCTTGACTATTGATGGCCATCACCAAGAAGGAATCCACCCATAGTGATTCTTTAGTATTGTAGTTTTCTTGCATTTAAAACACCTCTCTAAAGGATGATTGTGTTGTCAACAATGTTCGTGAGGAAAAAGATCGAAACATTGATCTTGGACAACTCGCTGACAATGTTGGCATATCTGAATCTTCTCTTGAACTCGAGTAGGTCAATCTAAATTCAGCACTTTGGATCTGTTTGGTGTAACATGGATTATGAAAGGTGACATCCTTTTCATATCAATACATGTTCTATGTGTGTTCTGCCTCATTTCTTCCCAAGTTCTGATGATCTTCTTGGAAAGAGAAAGATGGACATCATTTGTACTTGAATATAGAGTTGTCACACTGAATTGTTGTTGCACTGGGTGTTGATCTAAATGGGCATCATCATCTTCTTCATCTTTGAAAAGAGGGTTCTGAACAAGGACCAGTTCATAATGTTGTCCCAGATTATGTGGCTCAAGTGCTAATGTTGTCCATGGTGACTATGTGTCTATAAACTAGAGGATTAAAGTGTTCAATAACTCTATCTCGAGCCATATTTAAGGCAAATATAGACGTTAGGGTTTCTTGCAACTCCACCCAAACTTTACAATCATATGCAAACTCAAAAAAATGCAAACCCAACTCAACTGTACAAACTAAGCAAATGAAGGGTGTGCCCACTGAAAATGCACCACTTACATAAAAACAAAGAAACCCAACTCAACTGTGCAAACTTAGCAAATGAAGGGTGTCCGCTTCCACCGAAAATGCACCCACTTACATAAAAATAAAGTAAACATACAATGCAGTTGTTTTTGTGTGTGATGTCCACGATCATGGAATTGTCGGATGACGAGAGAGCATGGATGTAGTTCTGGAACCTGTGCATAGAGAGTTGAAAACAGATCTGCGGAATAGAAAAACGAATTGCTACAAAAC
>ML784788.1:973378-987595 GCA_009831015.1 Picea engelmannii
CTCTACCCCTCTTTATCTCTCCCTCTCTCTCTCCCCATTATAGCACTCTCTCCATCATTCTTTCTCTCTACCCATATTTCTTTCTTCCTCTCTACCCCACTCTTCCCCTCCTCTCTCTCTTTACCTCACTCTATCTCCCTCCATATCCTCACTCTCTTTCCTTATCATTCTCTACATCTCTCCTGATCTCTCTACTTCTATTCTCTCACTCTCTCTCTATCTATCTATATCTCCCCTCCTCCTTTCTTCCCCTACCTCTCCACCTTCATCCCTCTCCCTTCATCTCTTTCTACCTCTATCCCTCCCTCCCCTCTTCGTTCCCTCCCTCACTCTCCCCCCTTGTCTCTCCCTCTCTCCCTCTCTCACCCCCCTCCCACCCCTCTCTCACTCTTGTTAAAAATTGGTATGCTTGTTTTACAATAGACAATGTTACACCGTTGTCCCTCAACCATAGGAACTTACATGTACCACCCCTGAGCACGATAACCTTTTCTTAGATAGAATTCGTACATGAAGAAATTTCTAAACCCTATACAGAAATACCAACACAATTGCAACAACAACACAATACCAAGAGAGCATACCTTCACCAAGATAATTTCACAAGAGAGAGATACCAGAAAGACTGAGAAAGGAGAGAATTCACCACTGCAATTGATGCATCTCCTTTCTTAGACCTACACCTCCTTTTATGTCACCACTGCAACTACTGCAAATGTTTATCCTTAGACTTGCACCCTAACTAAGTGAGTGAGAGTTTGCAAATGAGGTAGCACCTTACCTTTATTTATACTAGCATGTCTAAGTGACTTTTCATGTGGGGTTGAATTCTCTTTCTAGAGCCTTCTAATTCTTTATTATTATTCTACTTGGGCCAAATTATCTTCTAGGGTATTTCCACATCTGTTTAATGGTTCTCTTGATTCCAGAATATTCTATTTTAAGAACAAAGGTTATAATGGAGGTTAATACCTCCCGCAGCTACCAAAACATCAACAATCCCTCTTAGCTAGGGAGGTATTAACTATGATGTTCTTCAAGTAATGGTCTCAATCACATCCATCCATCTCATATAACATGGGAAAGACTCACATGGTATTGCAAACCAATCTACAGGTAGCATCACCATAGCCACACAGGCTATCTCATGATCAAACAGATCATGTCACAAGTATCACCATCATATCAAAACAAGCTATGTCATATTCACACACAAACTATCGTATGGTTATGTCATAGTCATGCATATGGAGCCTCATCAACATATGTAGGATCTCTCTAGTGGGAACAACCTCATCGTCCTCTCGGACCCTATGAGTATCGACATCCTTTTGGACCTTATGTCATTACAAGACTTCATCTAGCTCACTCAAAGCTAGGAAACTACCTAGTTCACGCGGAACTGCGTTACTTTCCAATCCACACAGAGTTTGGGAAACTATCCAGTTTAGCCAGTTCACACAGAACTACGCTACTAGCCCATCCATACGAAGTCTGGGAAACTATCTAGTTTAGTTAGTTCACACAGAACTGTTCTACTACCCAATCCATATGGATTCTGGGAAACTAATGTGCATGTAAATGACTATCTGTTGTTTCCACACTCTGTAAGCTATTTCCCCCTAGAATCACATATGTCACTCATCATTCCCTCTTACGAGGGAAGTCCTTCTGGACCATGCCAATCTTGTCCCTAAAGTACTCAAAATTTACCTTTGATAGAGACTTGGTCAACACATCTTATATCTACTCGTCTGTGCCAATATATTGGAGCTTCACAACTCACTTTTGCATTAGATCTCGGATATAATGGTACTTGATCTCTACATGCTTGGACTTTTCATGAAACACAAGTTTCTCAAAAAACTCTATACAACTCTGGTTGTCACAAAAAATACAAGTCACCTCTAACTCAAGATCAAATAGTCCTGCAAGCAACTTCCGAAGCCACACAGCTTCGCTACTAGCTAAACATGCTGCTATATATTTTTCCTCGGCTATACTGAGTGCCACACTAGTCTGCTTCTTGTTGAGCCACGAAATCATATTTGACCCCAAGCTGAAGCAACATCCTGATGTACTCTTCTGATTTGTGACACTATCGTCCCAATATGAATCAACATAGCCTTGCAATCTTATCTTATGATCTAAAACATATCGGAGTCCAAATTCTATCGTACCCTTCATGTACCTTAATATGTTCTTTTCTGCAATCAAGTGAAAACGTCTTGGTTCAACCATATACTGAATCAAAGTGTTCACTGCAAATCATATATCTGGCCTGGTATTCATCAAATACATCAACGAACCAATCATCTTCTTGTACATGGTGACATCCATTGTCTCTGAATAAGTATCACTCAATAACTTCAGGTTCGTCACCATCGATGTGGGCATGGATTTACAATCCATCATTTCGAATCCATTTAGGATTTCTACCACATATTTTCCTTGGCTGAGGAAAAGCTCGTCTGGTTTCTACCACACCTCTAGACCCAACAAATAATGCATCATACCCATGTCTTTCATCTCGAACTCAGATGCAAGATTTCTCTTACACTCAGCGATGAGCTTCTCATTCCCTGTCATAATTAGTCATCCAATATCACAACAATATCACTGAACCATTATCCTCAACCTTGTATTAAAGGTTGGGATCTTCTTTACTCTTGGGAAAGCCCAAGTTCATTAGAAAATTTTCAATTCTACCGTACCATGTTGTGAGTTCTTGTTTCAATCCATACAAGGATTTCTTCAATATGCACACATGTGTCTTCCTATCATGTGTCTCGAATCCTTTTGGCTATTCCACGTAAACTTCCTCTTCCACTACACCATTCAGAAAGGTTGTCTTCATGTCCATCTAATGTATCTTTAATTTCATTATTACGGCTATCACAAGTGCAGTTCTAATCAAAGTGTATCTCACCACAGGAGAAAATGTCTCCTCATAATCTATTCCTTCTTTCTAGGAGAACCCACGGGCCACAAATCTTTCCTTGTACTTCTCGATACTTCCATCTGTTGAATGTTTTGTCTTGTATATCCATTTGGAACTCGCAACTGATTTCTCTTTTGGTCTTGGAACCACATCCCAAACATCATTCTTAATGATGGACTGGTATTCCTCAATCATGGCATCTTTCCATAGTTTGTTCTCTATAACCTATTCATAACAAGTAGGATCAGCATCAATGATATCACATAAAAATGCCACGTAACTGGAATATGGTCGAGGTTTATTGATTTCTCTGAAAGATCCATCTAGAGAACCATACTTCTCGACATTTTGAATAATATCATGAGTCCAAGCTGGTCTTATTTTATTTGTACTCGTTTCTGCAGTTCTTTGTGGTTCTTCCATGTCATGGTCCTCTGGACCATGCTCTTCTGGAACAACATCATTACATGCATTTGTATCTACAATTATGGGAGCTTTAGGCTCCTCATCATGGATCTCATCTGTATGAAGTTTCCTCAATCCACTGAAGGATGCATCCTCATCGAAGGTAACATCTATGCTAATATCAATATGTCTATAACTAGGGATGTAGAATCTATATTCCTTCGATGTCTCATTATATCCAATAAACATACCCTTCTTTCCTGAAGGATCCAACTTCGATCTCTTAACTTTGGGAACATGCACATATAGTGGACAACCAACTATCCTCAAGTGGTTGGCCTTTGTCTTTTCTCCTGAAAACATTTCTTCTAGTGTCTTGTTCCCAAGTACACAGTGAGGAATGTTTCTCTACACATATACATCAGTCTGGGTTGCTTCTACCCATAGATGCATAGGTAAGTCTTGATCATGAATCATATCCTTCACTGCTTCCATTATTGTCTGATTCTTTCTTTCTTCCACACCATTGTACTCAGGATTTTAGGGAGTACTGAGCTCCCTCTTAATCCCAACTTCTCTACAAAATTATTTGAATTCATCTGAAGTGAACTCTCCTCCATTATCTGACGTCAAAATATTTATCTTCTTTTCAGAAAGATTTTCTACAAGGGATTTGAATTCATTGAACTTGTTGAATACTTTGCCTTTTGTTTCCAAGAAATAAATCCAATTCTTACGTGAGAAATCATCAATAAATGAAACATAATATGCATACCCTCTAAGTGAAGTAGTTGTCATTGGTCCACACATGTATGAATGTATGATGTCTAAAACTCCTTTGGATTTGTTTTCACTGCTTGGAAACAAACTCTTCACATTCTTTCATTGTGCACATCCTTTGCATATACCTTCATGATCCACTCATATTTACTGTGTTGTGTACTAATGTTGAATCTAAGTGTCCCTTTAATCTGTATAGACCTCCTTCTTGGAAACCAATCACAATAGCATCATCAATATACTTTCCTCTTGGACACATAAGAACTTCACCATCAATAAAAGCAACTTTGAATCCATTCTCTTCCAATGCTAGGATATAAAGCATATTCTTCTTCAAATCAGGTACATACAAGACATATTTTATCTCCAAAGGTTTTCCGGAATCCAATTTGTAGGAGGTTTCTCCTACTCCTTTAATGGGATATTGATAGTAATCACTGAGTTTCACCTTATAAGGTGAATCCTTCCTAACTAGATCTAAGAGAGAATCCTTGTAACCAATCATGTTCTTAGAAGCACCACTATCAACAAGCCATGTGTCACTTCTATGAGTGATTTTTCCTGTGAGAGCTTATATCAATACATATTCTTCACTTGAGTCATAATATATTTTCTCTTCTAGGCAGGTTCATCATCTTCTGCAGCATGAGCATGATGTCTTTTATTTTTTCCTTTTATGAGAGGACAATTTCTTTCAATGTGCCCCATCTTCTGGCAGCTGAAGCATTTGTAGCTTGAATAATATTTTTTATTCTTTTAAGACTTCTATGAATTTTGAAATTTCTTGGGGGGGTGATCCTCTTTCTTGTTCTTTCCTTTTCTTGCATGTGATGTTAATGCTTGATCATCAATGCCCAACTTTTCTTCTCTTGCTTCCAGTCTAACTTCTTCTTGAGTACAATCTTCCCATAGCCTAGTGTTGAACATTGTTAGCTTTCTTCTGGAATGAATTCCCTGAATAAATGATTCCCAATACTTTGGGAGACCATTCAATGTAGTCATTACTAGCTTAGATTCTTCAATTATGTCTTCAATGGCTTCAAGTTGTTCTTTGATTTGAGACACCCTTGTGAAGTAGGATTGAATGGTTTCTAAATTCTACATCTTCACATTCTTGAGTTGTGTCATCAATGTCATCTTTGAAGAAAACTGAGGTACTATGAGGCTTCCAACCAAGGTCTGTCTTTGACCTTGAGATTGGCTCTAAGTTTCAATCTCCAAAACTATCCTTTAATTTTTTTAGAAAAGCAAACATTTTAGTAACTTTCTGCCCATAGTTTTTGTGGTTAAGTGTTTTTTGAGGTGCCCTTGCAAGTGTTTTAGTAACTCAATGTTATCACATGCAATATAACTCAAAACAAGTAACACTCCTCTACTCTTTACAACACATATAATATGATCTACACTCTAAGCATGCATGAAAATATAACATAGGTATTTTTGGTCAACAAGACACTGGATAAAACCCCCCTGGAGAAAACCAATTTGGAATGGAAGTGTATATAAGTGGTGTCTAAAGCATGAGATACAACAAGAAATATAATATGATAGAACCTGTATAAAAAGAAATCTCCTCTCGAGACTTTCCAAAGGATCCAGGAAGAAATGCACCCAAGCTTAGTGTGCCTCTTCTCCTTGTTGGAAAAACCGTTGAAGTGAGGTGCCCTTGACCTTGGATGCTCTAAAGAAGAATCCCTTGCACAAAAATGTGCTCTTGTATGCTACCTCTCCACTGAGACAAACATATATGCAATCCTCCAAGTGTATCTCCTCCCTACTAGGTGGGCTCCCTCCTCCTATAGTGTGCCCTCCTCCAAGTAAGTATGATCACCACAAAATAATATGGTCCCAAGATCCCATAGGTCCTCAATTAATAGAAGAACCCAAGCTACCCTCTTCCAATGCCTCCAACCTCATCCTCATGCTCCCTCTCAAACTCTCCAAGTGAGAAAATTAATCAATGAGCCTCTCTTGGCCCCTTGTGCCCTCCTTGAGAAATCCATAAGGAAACCTAAATGTGGATGGTTAGGATCATCCAAAGCCATCCCTTATAAATGGTTGAGCTCATCCCACAATAATATCAACTCAAATCCCACTTTGGTTTAAGTTCCCTAAGTTCACTTTATGTCTCCTAATTCACCCACAAAGTGAATCAATAGTCACTTTAGGCTAAAATGACCAAATTTCACTTTTGAATTAAATCTCCTAATTCAAAGTGAAATTAGACATAAAGTACAAGGTACAAGGTTACCAACATTTCCCTCTTATGGTTAGAGTCTCAAAACCACAAGGGAACCACTTCTCGAGGTACACCAAAACTCAACACTCCCTCTTACTGAGGAAAGTGTTTCTCACCAATCAATACTCGTCCCATACGTAGATTTCCTTGCCTTCTGGAAAGGACTAGGTGACTATGGTTGTGCCCTCTCGTCAAAGTGGCCTTTGTCTCTAATCTACTCATCCTAACATTGATCTGCTCAACCTACCCCGACATTGATCTACTCAACTTGCCTTGACAATCATCAACTAACCTGCCTGGTCTCTAGATGGAAATCCATATCCACCTACCTGAGATCACCTAGAACTTGGCATCTCACCAAATATCTCTCCCTCACCATCTCACCAAAGGTCTCTATGTCTTGGCATGTCACCAAGATCCTTTCCTTGGTCTCTCACCAAGGTCCTATACTCATTGTGATCTAGAATATATTTGCAGGACGAAATGAATACAAATTATTATCAAAATATGGTTAACACATAATAACATATATACAATAAAACTAGTTTCTATTCAATAAGGAAATAATTCGAAACTGTAAAATGCAGCGGAAACAATATTGCTAGAATGGTGGCGCCTTATCTCTGACAAGAGATGTGACAGATGCGCTCATTTGTAAGAAAATGATTACAATGAGCCTCTGAATGCATTTTTACAATAAACAGGAATGTCAAAAACCCTAGACATCAAAAAAACCTAACCCTAGGAGATGCAGCACCAAAAGTCATGTGGGCCCCGTTTGGGTAAGTTAGTACATCAACTTCCCGGGGTCGTAGATTTTGCATACGATCTTCGTTTTAGGTGCATGATACCTCGTTGGAAAGGTCTATATGAGGAATACACATTTTTATTCTATATATGAAAGGCCATTCTTATTGTGGAGAGCCCTAAAAAATGTTTTTTAGGGCCTCAAAACGACCCCACGAGTCAAGGACCTGAAAACTAGGGAAAAAACTGTCAAACTGGAAAACTGCCAAAATGAGCCAGTTGGAATAGGTGGGAGGCCACCAACATCCATATAGATCAATCCTCCACCCTTAGGAAGAAATGGTCTCCATTGTGTTGAGTTCCCCCATCATATGAGGAAATTTTTGTTGAATTTGGCCCTGGGTGAGCCACTTGCCTTGGTGCAGGAGCTACCCTACTTTGACAACTCGATAAAGATGGATCCTTTGCTGGCGAATGCCCTTGATATGTTTCTCCACAATCTAATCACGGGATTTCTATTTTATGCAGTCGGTGTTGAGCTCTGTTGGTTTTAATTGTTTTGTTATCTCTGAGGTGTCCAATAATAGTGGGAAATATGGTCAAAGGATATCCACGTTGAACATTGGGTGCAAGTCGAGGAAAGGAGGAATGTTGAGCTCGAAAGCATTATCACCCACATCCTTGGTGATGGTGTATGAACCATAATGGAGTGTGCGAAGTTTCCAATGGGGTCCTCTAAGGCGCTCTTTCTACAAGTGAAACCAAACTTTGTCGCCTACCTGAAACTTATGTGGAAGCCAGTGTTGATCATGGAGTTGCTTGTACTTGTCATTGAACTTATGTAGGATATCTTAAACCTGTTGGTGGATGTGATGGATCCGCTCAGTGAACTGGGTGGATTTTTCAAGTTCAGTTGAAGCAGGAGATGAGTCGACCGAGGTGACTACAAGGGGTAGTGCAACATCTATGGGACCCAATGGTTGGAATCCCAACCCCACCTGAAAGGGGTTGTGGTCGGTTGAGCTATGCAGAGCTCGGTTGTAGCTATGTTGAACATAGGGGAGACTCTCATCCCATGTGTGAGGGTTCTTGGAATTATGCATGTGCATAATATGCACGATCATTCAATTTATGACCTCATTTTGGCCATTTGTCTGGGGGTGGAAGGTCATGAATTTGGTGAGCTTGGTGTCTAGCAATGACTAGAGGCTTGACCAGAATGTGATGAGAAAATGACTATCCCAATCTGATACAATGGTTTGTGGGATTCCAAAATGTACCCATACTCGTTCAAAGAAGATCTTGGCAGTGGCCTCTGCTGTGATGCTCTTCTTGCAGGCGACCAGAATTGTCATCTTAGAAAAGCGATCCACAACCACAAAAGCACAGTCATTTACCCACTTGGTGGATGGGAGGCCCGACATGTAGTCCATTGACATGGATTCCCATGGCCTATCAGGAGTAGAAAGATGGGTGTACATGCCCTATTTCTTAGTGGCTAGTTTGACAATCACGTAGGCAGTGCAGTACTTGATATACTTTCTGACCTCATGTCGAAGTTTCGACAAGTAGAAATGTTTATGCAACATTTCCACTCTATTTTCGATGTTGAAGTGTCCTGCCACCTGACTGTAGTGCGATTCCCAAATTAGCTTCGCTCGCTCGCTTGATGGAACACATATATGGCCTAGATGACACATCATCCCATCCTGAAGATGGAAATTAGTGACAACTGTGTTTGCACCCAACATTTGGTAGGTGGTGGCGAAGTATGGGTCTGTCTCATAGAGTTGGGGCCATCCGGAGGTCTCATGGTCGGAATATTATAGCACCATGGTGAGTGGTGCGACTGGTGGTCTACTGAGGTAATCAACAACACAGTGGGTGCTTCTCATTTTATACTTGATGTTGAGGTGGAATTGTTGCAAGTACATGGACCACTTTTGATGGCAGTCTGATAGTGAAAGTATTGGGGTTGAGCACAAGTGTTTCTTCAAATCATCAAATGCTTGTTGTTGGGACCAACCCCACACAAATTTTGCCTTACCACCACTCCTGGTTACTTGGCTGAGGGCCCATGAAATATGGGAGAATCCCAACATGAACCTCTGGTAGAAATTGGCAAGGCCCAATGAGTGTGGTTGGGGTTGGCTAATAAAAAATGACTTGGATTTTGGTTGGATCCACATGTACGCCATGTTGATCAACGATGTATCCCAGGTAATGAACCATGTCCATGCCGAAGGAGAATTTTTCCAAGTTGGCATAGAACTGGTGTTGTCATAGGGTGTGCATAACCTGATGAATATGTTGCAAGTGTTCTGCCCAAGCCTTACTATAAATGAGGATGTCATCCAGATACACCACTAAAAAAGTATTAGTGAATGGTCGCAAGATATTTTCCATCATCCTCATGAAAGTAGCTGGAGCATTTGTAAGACAAAAGGGAATGACCAACCATTCAAAAAGACCTTCCTTTGACTTGAAGGTGGTCTTCCATACATCTGTATGTTCTATCAGGACCTGTTGGTAGCAAGAATTCAGATCAAGGAGGTCGTCGATTCAGGGAATCGGGTACCGGTTTTTTACTGTGATTTTATTCAGCGCCTGGTAATCAATGTAGAGTTGTCAGGTTCCATATTTCTTTTGTACCAGCATGATTGGGCTCCCACAAGGTGATGATTTGGGACATATGTACCCCTTGTGGAGAATCTCTTGGATTTGCCGCTTGATCTCCTCATTCTCTAACAGAGAGCAGCGATAGAATGTCCCATTAGGAAATGGTGCGCCAGGGGTCAGATCGATGGGGTGCTTGAACTTACAGTACAGAGGTACCCTGGTATGTGAGGAGAAGATATATGAGTATTCTTCCATGAAATTATCCACTTTCTTCTTATGTGTGGAGAGGTTGGTCGCGGAGACCTTGGATGTGGCTACGAGATTTCGCTCATTCTGAGAGAGAATCATGAAGAAGACAAATTTCCTTGTCTGAGAGATGACATTTCTGCATTGCTTGGCAGAGACCAAGGAAATAACACTAGTTGGGATTGCCTCAGGTATCCTGTACATTTCTTGTTCAAAGTAATAATAACACTACGAGGACTAGACTCATATACAACATGACGTTTCCATAAATATGGTTGGCCCAAAATAACATTACAAACTTCAAGAGGGGCAACATCACACAATACCTCGTCTTTGAAGGGCTTGATGTCATATGACAGGCGACATTATTGGTTGAGGCAGATGTCTATTCCTTGGCGAAGCCATCCGATGGTGTAGGGATGTGACTATGGCATGGCATGCAAATGAGTCACATCTCTTAGTATTTCACCAAGAGTCTCTAGGTCTTGGAATCTCACCAAGATCCTCAACCTTGTTCTCTCACCAAGGATTTCTACCTCCTAGAATCTCGTCAAAGATCAATATTCTTGGAATCTCACCAAGAGTGTCTCTCTTGGCATCTCACCAAGAGTCTCTCCCTCTTGGAATCTCACCAAGATTATCTATATCTTTCCATCTCACCAAGATCCTTAACTTGTCCTCTCACCAAGTGAATTCCACCTGAATTGGATCCTAAACTTGATTTGTGTGTCTCCATATCCATGTGAGGCTCTAGCCTCTGTGGTGCCCTGCTTCTCCTCCTCATCAATATCTGATGCTCTGAAGCCCCTACAACAACCCTTTGTCTCGAAAAATATGAAACTGAAGTTGTCCCGAGTGGACTAGTCACCCCTGAATATGTTGTCCTAAAAGATTGAGTATGAGCTCCCTCTAAATCAACACTCTGAGTCAATAGGTCCTCCTCAACTCTATCTCCCCATCTACCACTGGATGGTGTACCAACTAGCGAACAACAACTGATGAATGCACACTCCCTCTCAAAATGAGCTTCAAACTCCTCTTCCTTTGCATTCACTGCAATACCATCTTGCTACTTCTTCTTCCTCCTCTTGGGACACTGTCCAACATAGTGCCCCACCTCACCATAAGAAAATAATATCACTTTGCATATGTCCTTATTCTTCCCACTGCCACTCTCCCGTGGCTGGGTCCCTCCCTTGGGACCCTGTCTCGCACCCTCACCAATATTCTTCTTTCCCTTTGACCAAAGAAAAATATCCTCATCCCCCTTAGGCATATGCTGCTATCCTGAAGATCCATAGTTGCATCTCATCTCCTCTTGTACAAAGTCATCCCAGAGTCTCTCCCAAGTAGGAATGACATCCTGGGCAACAATGCCTCGTATAAATGATCCCCAAGATTTGGAAAAGTTGTTCAAAGTTATCCTCACCTTAAAGTATGTATATACAATCTCTCCGACCATTGCTAACTCATATCTGATCTGATTGAATATTCCTAGGTATGATGTGACCATCTTGAAATCAAGCATTTGAATGCTCCTGAGCTTGTCTTGCAAAACCATCTTTCGGTTCTGGTTTGGACTCTGGTAAATCTTGAACAAGGATTCCCATATCTCAAATGCATAGTATTTACCAATCAGATGGGGTATGATGTGGTTCATCACCACATCACAAAGAGTCCTCTTCGCCTTGGTGTTTTTCTTTCTGAAATTTTCATCCAACAATGGTGAGGGAGAAGGTGCAGGAGGAATCACCGCGAGAGTTTGAACTATATCCCATAGTTCAAGATCCTCTAAGATGAATTTGATCATGGTCTTCCAACGGGACTAGTTCCTAGCTCTGTCTAGCCTATCCTCTTCCTGCATCTGGGACACTGACATGGCTTTCCACTAAATCTCATGTTGATGCTCACACTGATGCTCGCACTAAAAAATAAATAAACCTCACTACTTGACACATAGGTAGAAGTAAGAATTCCCAAACGTGTCCAAAAAAACATCCTACAATTGTCCAACAAATCTTCCCACAAACTATCCACCAACTCTGCCAACAAGTTGTCACAAAACTGCCCACAAGATGCTCTAGAAATCAACAAGTGTTCTCCAACAAGGATCTGATGCCATGAAGAAAACAAAGGTACTATGAGGCTTCCAAATAAGGTTTGTCTTTGACCTTGAGATTGGCTCTAAGTTTCAATCTTCAAAATTGTTCTTTGTTGTTTTTAGGACAACAAACAATTTAGTAACTTTTTGCCCATTGTTTTTGTGGTTAAGTGTTCTTTGAGGTGCCCTTGCAAGTGTTTTTGTAACCCAATGTTAGCACATGTAATATAACTCAAAAAAAGTAACACTCCTCTACTTTTTACAACACAAATAAGTTGATCTACACTCGAAGCATGCATGAAAATATGACATAGGTATTTTTGGTCAACATGACCCTGGATAAAACCCCCCCGGGGAAAACCAGTTTGGAATGGAAGTATATATAAGTGGTGTCTAAAGCATGAGATACAACAAGAAATACAATATGATGGAACCTGCATACAAATAAATATCCTCTTGAGACTTGCCAAAGGATCCAAGAAGAAATACACCTAATCTTAGTGTGCCTCTTCTCCTTATTGCCAAAACCACTAAAGTGATGATCCCTTGACCCTGGATTCTCTAAATAAGAATCCCTTGCATACAAATGTGCTACCTCTCCACTGATACAAACATATATGAAATCCTCCAAGTGTAGCTCCTCCCTGCTAGGTGTGCACACTCCTCCTATAGTGTGCCCTCCTTCAAGCAAGTATGATCACCACAAAATAATAGGGTCCCAAGATCCCATATCTCCTCCATGAATAGAAGCGCCCAAGCTTCCCTCTTCCAATTCCTCCAACCTCATCCTCATGGTCCCTCTCAAACTCTCCAAGTGAGAAAATGAATCAATGAGCCTTTCTTGGCCCCTTGCGTCATCAATCCATAAGGAAACCTAAATGTGGATGGCTAGAATAATCCCAAGCCATCCCCAATCAATGGTTGAGATCATCCCACAATAATCTCAACTCAAAATCCACTTTGGTTTAAGTTCCCTAAGCTCACTTTATGTCTTCTAATTCACCCACAAAGTGAATTAATAGTCACTTTAGGCTAAAATGACCAAATTTCACTTTTGAATTAAATCTCCTAAGTCAAAGTGAAATTATACATAAAGTACAAGATACAAGGTTACCAACGTTTCCCTCTTTTGGTTAGAGGCTCAAAACCACAAGGGAACCACTTCTTGAGGTACACCAAAACTCAACAATCTTCTTATTGATATTCTTGCCTTCATATAATCAAGATAAAGCATAAAACATCTTTTTTGGAGTCTTCAATGATGAGAAATGAGGGATCAAGTGATCCTTGAAAGAATCTGCACTGATCCTCTTTGCCTTAACCATATTCTTCTTCTACTTTGCCTTAGCGTCATCTCCCTCTAGCTTTGCAACTTGTTCTTCAATGAAGCCTTCTATATCATTTTCCTCTAGAATGAGCATCACTCTATATTTCCATGCTTGGAATTTATCAACACCCTCAAGCTTCTCATCAAGCTTAGTGTTGGAAGTCATTCTGCCCCGAGATCTAGAAATATGAAAAATATTGAGACATTGCAAAATTGGGTTTTGGACTTAAATCAGTGCGCTATGCCAAGGCGACCTCATTTCTTTAAGGATTTTCTCCAACTTCACCTTTAAATTCCCAAACGTCTTGACCTAGGGTTTTATGAGGAAACCCTAATTTTCCAACTTTTGAATTTCGGAGATGTGATCCGAGGAAAAGATGCGCCCTCCTTAGATGACCTTCTTGGTGGCTTTTGTAAGTTCTCAATGATCTTGACAATAGGGGAAAATGAAAATATTCCTTCTATTGGTTAGAGTGTTATGAAGGAAACCAACGTAGATACCATGTTAAAAATCGGTATGCTCGTTTTACCATAGACAATGTTACACCATTGTCACCCAACCATAGGCACTTACACATACCACCCTCGAGCATAGTAACCTTTTCTTAGATAGAATCCATACACAAAGCACGTCCTAAACCCTAGCCAGAAATACCAACATGGTTGTAGCAACAACACAATACCAAGAGAGTGTAGCTTAACCAAGAGAAGCTCACAATAGAGATGCCAAAAAGACTGAGCAAGGAGAGACTTCACCACTGCAACTGTTGCGTCACCTTTCTAAGACCTGCACCTCCTTCGACGTCACCACT
>ML784788.1:993474-1010834 GCA_009831015.1 Picea engelmannii
TAGTTTAGCCAAGATCGGGCTTCTTTATGCCATCCTCGCTTGAGTCGATGGTGGTTATGACTTGATTTGGAAGAAATTTTAAGTAGCCTCTTGTCTTCCATCTTGTTTAACTTGTTCTTATACATTAGGTATCTAGTCATAGTCATGCTCTCAATAGGGGAGAGGCTAGTTTCTATGAGGAGAATGGGATAGGGCGAATTTCCTCTAATTTTGAGATTATAGGTTATAAAATTCTTCTTGAGTCTCAAAGAAGAGTTTCTTCTTATCCCAACTCCAAAATTCAACTAATTAATATTTAATGAAATTTAAGACTAATTCAATATTTTTAATGATATTTATTAGAAATGATACCTAGTATCTCATTAGATTGATTTTTTGATTTTTCAATTTTTCATAATAAAGTAAATAATATATAATGTTTATTCATATAATTATTTATTTTATTTAATTTAATTCCTAAATTTTTGTAATAAAATGAATAAGATGTAATGTAAAATGAATAATATATAATGCTTATCCAAATAATTATTTTTTAGTTTATCTAATTTTTCATAATAAAATGAATAATCTGTAATGTTTATTTATATGATTATTATTATACCTAATGGACAAGATTATTTATATGATTATTATTATACCTAATGGACAAGATATATAACATTCGATATGCCTTTGATTACACATTAGTTTATATTTGACCATAAATTTATGCATCTCTTACAAAGCTATTATATATTATAAATTATTTTTATTTTATTTTTTTAAATATCTAAAATCTTTTATTCATATTTCATTGATTGTTAAATTTGAATTATTGCAAGTCGATGAATAATTTTTAGGAATTGATTAAATAATTTATATAACATTAGATATGCCTTTGACTACACATCAGTTTATATTTGACCGTAAATTTATGTATCTCTTATAAAATTATATATTAGAAATTATTTTTATTTTATTTTTTAAAAATATCTAAAATCTTTTATTCATATTTGATTGATTGTTAAATTTGAATTATTGCAAAGTCGATGAATAATTTCTAGGAATTGATTAAATAATTTAATTCTTCGCACGTTTTCTCAAGATTAAGCCATGCAATGCGAGTAATCGGGCCAAATGAATGAAAAGAGAGTTGGATTGCGGTGAGGTTATTGGCTATACTGAGTCAGGTATTGCCTCTGGACGTTAACTTGTTTGATATAGAAAAAAAAAATTGATATAGAAAAAATAATGCTATACCAACTCAGCTATGGGTTATAGAAAAAATTGTTTTTTTAACCGTTTATGATTTTTAAATGTTTATCAAAAATTTATATTTTAAAAATGATGAACAAACTAAATATGTTAATTTCTTTATATATATATAATTTAAAATTATATATATGGTTAATTTTTTTTAAATAATTATAATAATAATAATAATAAATCTTGTTACTATGTAAATTACAATATATAATATGTGCAAAGATTAAAATCATAAAATTTATGTATTTTAGTTTTTATTGTGTTTCTTGATTTTTATTTGTCATATATTTCTTTCTTACGCGTAATGTGTCTGTCCGCGTTCTTATAGTAATTGTTCAAACATTTTTGCAACATGTCACTCGCCATTGTTCAATACCCTTTCTTACTTGGAAACTTTATAAAAGCATATTGATTTGTATTGGGTTCAAAAGATGTGATTGTAACCCATTATGTTTGGATAAGTAGTCTTAAACAATCTTAATTTAAGTTACATAATATTATTATTAGATTTAAAGGACGTGATTGTAACTTATTATGTTTGGATACGTAGCCTTAGACATTCTTAATTTAAGTTACATAATATTATTAATGGGTTCAAAGGACGTGATTGTAACCCATTATGTTTGGATACGTAGTCTTTGACAATCTTAATCTTAATTCAAGTTATATAATATTATTACTATCACTATGTAGAAACATACTTACAATTTGAAAGTGGGCTTTTAACATTCTATGATATAGTTAACCTTATTTCAATTTCAGGTCATCCATGGCTTTGGGATATTAAACAAATGGTGGTGAAATCATAACTGAGATATTTTGGCAAGAGAAAAGATTTTGAGCTAGCGTATGAGGTTCATCTGCACTTCCGAGTACATGGCCAAATTTCTATGTGGCATGTTTGTGCTCCTTTAGGAACATCTATTTGTCGTGTGTACCCCTTAAAGGAATAACATATGGCTGCATGAAATGTGAAATATGAAATAACCCATCCACTTGAGCTAACCCACCGAACTTACTATGGACATATCTTATAGAATACTTTACATCTAATAAAACTTACCTAAACAACTAGCTGAAGGTAATGCTGCTATGCAGCCTTGTTATAGGTAGTGATAATTACTAAGCGATGTTTTTTCTTACATGAGTGACACCTATTTATTTTCATGTTTTCAATGTTTATTTTACTAATTTTGCATTTTTTTATGACTAAGATCTATCTTTTATCACGTTTTCGATGTTGTTGTGTTAGACTTTTCTTGAATGATTAATACTTATCTCTTTTTATGTTTGATATTTGTGTGATGAATGTAAAGCCTTGGTTGTACCAAATTACTAAAAAAATGTTTTAAGTTTATTTGGTGTTAACTCAACTAACTAGTTTTGCCAACTTAATGACATTTCAGTGCAGTGCATTAATGCTAAATTAGAATTCAAGGGGCATGAGAATAACATCACTCACTATCAAAATTGAGCATCTCAACCTAAGTGACATATGATAGTGATCTAAATCAGAATTCAAAGAGACCATGCGGATAACATCATTCACTATCAAAGTTTATTGGGTCAACTTCGAAGACATGCTAGTGATCTAATTTGATCTATACCAATGAGTGACATGGTAGAATTAAATCTAAAGAATTATAGTGACCCACACATTTGAACTTTATAAACATTGTGTCAAGGTTGGTGTTTCATTATGCTTGATAGTGATCCACATATTTAAACATTACAAACATTGGGTGAAGGTTGGTGTTTCACTATGCTTGATAGGACTCTTTTGGTAGATATATTTTCCTTATTATGTCCCTTCCATAGCAGGGACATTATGTTTTGGGCTAGTTTCATTATTTGGGTATATGGTTTATGATACGTTATCAGGTGGTTTAACCTAAAGTTTGTTAATGTGACGTTTGGATCGGATACTGGATCTAGGGGGTGGTGATTGATGCATTAATGCGTGAGAACATGGTTCCTCAGAACTTGTGTCACTCCATTAGAATCTATGTCACCCCATTAATGTTGCATGCTATGCATTCCTCACAAAAGGTGGCAGAGCGTATTCACGACCGCAGCAACAACAACACCACAGTTTCCATGTCTGGCTAACCCTATGTAAGGGATCTCGACCTTGAGGTCGCAGATGCCCAGCTCGCGCAATTCTTCATTCCTCTAGGAACGATGACCTCAGTTCGAGTCTGTCGCGATAGCATGAAACGAATCGTTGGTCTTCTCATATTATGGCTACGATGTGAGGAGTTATGCCCCAGGGCATTGTTCGTCTGGATTTGGAAACTGCACGACAGGGAATTCCGCAACCAAACCTTATATTGTAAGCCACAATATACTTCTTGCATATAGCGCTACTGTAAAAATATATATGACCAAGTACCATGTGAGATTGTATCTTGTTTTCAATTGACTGAGCACTAAATTTTTTCTTTTGTTGACCCAACTTCTTTCTAAAAATAGAGTATTTTGGAGACTCAGAGGGTTTTAATTCAGGTAAATGACAGACCGACGCTTTTCTAGCGGAGTCTTAGGCCACGATTTTTGCGGTCTGTAGTTTGTATGGGTGATGTTTGATGATTTATTGAAAACTAAGTCATTTTCTCATCTTTCTTATAGTATATGCTTGACCTAATTAGATTCTCCTGGTGTTTATATTGTTAATATCTCTCGGAAATGATTTGACGGTGAAATGTTCGGAAATTTTGGTGGAACTTTTGATCCTTAGTCCCTTAATCGGTGGAAAGCAATCATTGTAGTGAAGCTCGATCCAACGGTCAATTCTGGAAATTTCACCTTGTTGTTATCGCTGAAAAATCGTCCGCAACATTGCACGCAAATGGTCAAAGAACACCTCAATGCCAACAACAATTATTCCACTTACAACACTGAAATGCATTTTCAAAAGGCAAAAACTATACATTTGGGTCAAAAATTGACATATGCAAATTCACTAAAGGAAGCGCACGCAAAGTGCGTAGTGTGTGTGGGCCAACAAATCCCTCGAAGTGCACAACTGTGTACGAGAAAATCCGCGCACTTCTATGAACGACACATTTATGGATCTTGTCGGCCCCTAAACCACTTATGGACTGGCTCCCAACATGAATTGACCCTCATATCTGAGCAACATCCGAATGGGAGTTTGGTCAAGGACTAGAGGGTGCCCTAAAAGGCTCCTTGTTCACAGCAAGAACCAATTAAATTTTTCCTTGAAGAAATGTTATAAATAAGATCCATGGGTGCACTAAGAAACCAAGATCTTCATAGTGTTGTTATGTTGCTAGAATTCTCCCTTGAGAATCCTCTTTTCTCTTTGGAGCCTTCAAGCACCATTGCAATAGGCCATTCCACTCACTTCTTGAGGGAATAGGCATTGTTGTTCTTCACCATTTTCCATTTTCTTCCATTGTATGAAGAGATCTCCATTAGGGAATTCAATATCCCTCCCAAGGAGGAAGAGGGGACTCATAAGTCCTTATTTTTCTCTACGGTGTTTTGCCTACTAATCTATTGATCCATTGGTAGCATTATGTTGGTCATTGTTTGATTTTCATGGTTCTAAGTTTCTCGTGCTTTCTAACTTTTATTTCTTAGTTGTTTTAGTTTATTTCTTTGTTTATACATGTTTTGGCTTGTTTAACCCACTCACAAACAAATGTATTGTCTAGCAGGTTCATCTACACATGCAAGTGTTGTTGTTTTTCTCACCCAAGTGACAAAACCAACACAACAAATTGACGACCATATTGGGGATGGGTATCAAATTCCACCCTATTTGAGCTTAGAGAGCACTCATTTTTAATCAATTTATCTTGCAGGTACCTAAACCAGCGTAGCCCAACCTGTAGAAGTCAAAATTAAAAGCTGGAGAAGGAGTATCTCACTCAGAAATTTCTTCCCCGACGCGTGACAGGAAGTGCGTGGGATTTTTTTCCCACAAACATGCACTCTGCACACCACAATCTTCTTTGCTATTCACATTTTCCACATTGTGCACCCACTATGCACCTATCAGAGTTGTAACCCACACATTTCTCCATATTTTCAAAATTGTAAGGGTTGTTATGATGATTTGAAGGCCCCTAGCCTTCAGTGTTTTGCTTTCGTGCACTTTGTAATACACATGCACTCCACTTAGAGTCCTTTCCCATATGAAAGGTTTGCCAACATAGGCACTTAGGGGGGTAAAAAGAACCAAATATTCTCCTCTTTTGATTTGGTTGCCACATGGATGGATTGTTTGGCTTGTAAAATTTTAAGTTGAGATTATTTATATCATACATAAATCACTTACATCGGGACTAGAAGTTAACTTTGACCCTTGAGTATGCTCTTCTCTCGCACCCTAGTGTGATATCGAGAATCCGAAAGGTGGTTAAAGGGACAATTCATCTCCCTTAACAAAAATATTTAGGGGAGTACAAAGCCCCCCTAGGGTTCCTCTTAGTTTCTTGAAATCATATTAAAGTTGTAAGGGCCCATACATTCCCACATGTTGCAAACTTAGGATAGTTTCTTAAAAATTGCTTTCTTAGTTTACATCACAATCTAGGGAAGTTTAAAGATCAAAGTAACGGGCCCATACATTCCCACATGCTTGCAATCTATGATAGTATCAAAGCTTTCTTAGTGTAAACAACATATACGGAGTTTAAAGTATTTGTAAAGGACCCATATGTCCACATTGCTAGTTCTTTAGGGATTTTAAAATTCCGCAAGGTTGTACCAATGACACTTAGTAAACTAGGTAAAGAAGATTTGTAAGGACCACAGGAAGTCCACATGTTGTAGTCTCACACCTAATTTATTAAAAATTTGGCACACTTTTTCACTCTCTTGCACACAAAGTCACTCCCCACACACGTAATTTCTATTTTGAATAGTCGAGGTTGAAGTAAGTTTTCTCCAAAGGAATTCTGAAACGTACCACTACTTCTTTGGAAATTACCCACACCCATTAATTCAACAGAAATTGGTCCACACCGCCAATCTCACAACCCACCACATCTAAAAAAATTCTAAAAACTCACTAAGTTTTCCTCCACATGAGGTGAAAGAAGAATTTTTTTAGTCTAGGTAGGATCTCGGGGGTAGGCATCTAAATAACCCCCCATTATCTGGTTCTCACATTTTCAAACATAGAAATTGAGAAATAGGGAACTTTCAAATCCTCCAAGTCAAGTGTTCCTACACCATAAGGTAGGGAGATACCCGTGAAGGGTTGAAGTCCGAGGTTTGGTTGTTCTGCGAATCCCTCCTTGAGTCACCCAACTCTTGGAAGGGAATCCAATCCATGACCCATTTCTGAGGCTGAAAATCTAAATGTTGCACTTTGACCAAGGTACCTAGTGGCCAAAATTTAGGATATCTACACATGTGGCAGTTGTGGGCTGCAATCGCACCTTGGTCGGATTTTTTGTGGCTATTGGGAAATATCGCCATCTCTTTCGGGATATGCACCCTCTACCCCTCATTATAACTGATTATTTCATCCTTCACTAGTTCCTCTTTTGGTGGCTTCAGACCCCACTGTTGAGTGCTCTTGGAAGGTCCAGTGCTATTTGAGAGGAAGGACGTTACGTCTTTTACGAAACGATATTTTTATTTGTTGTTCCCCCATGTAGACAAACTCCACCTATCCACATGCTTGTTTACTTTACAATGATGTATGTATGATTTTCATTTGATTACATGCCATTATGAGTTATACTATGTTGTGAAGGTCAAATTATGAAAAAAACTTGTTCATTTATTTCTCTTGTCACCATTTGCACACATTCACTTTTCTAGTCGAAAACATAGGGGACCCATAGAATCCCCATTGTTCTAGACGCTTGCAGGATATTCCTCCTATTCTAGGAGGGGTTCATAGTCTTGCCAACTCATCGGCTCAACCATCTCACACCCCCATGAGTGCTACTGTTTTTGGATCAGCTTTAGTTGGTTCCACTTTGCTTGGGTAAAACACCTAAGGCCATCCATCTGTTAGTTCTCCTTCACAAGGAGGCGGGAGTCAAAATTATTCTCAAGGAAGAAGTACACCTCAAGGGATAACTCCCTTATCTACATACACAATGGTTGGAGCTAATCCTCCGCCAAATATCCCTATGCCATACTTGGCATCTCTCAACATTCTTGATTTAACCAAACTCACGAATGATCCCATTTTGCATGATGTTACTTGGCCCAATATGCCTACCAAGTTACCTTCATACATTCCAAAGTTTGAAGGAAAACCAGGGGAATATCCCACCAACCATGTTATGACCTTCCACTTATGGTGCTCTTCAAACAACATCATGGATGATTCCACCCGCCTAAGGTTATTCCAGAGAACTCTCACTAGTGCATCAACAAAATGGTATGTGGACGAAAAATCAAGGTCCCATGCGACCTTTGAATCATTAGCCAAGGCCTTTTTGTCATTTTTTCAACTTCCATTTCATCATGACACTGGGTTAGAACTTCTTTCCAAGTTCAAACAAACAACTGCTATCCATATCGCTGACCACATCCATGAATGGCGTCGGCGACGTAGTTTGTGTAAAGCCAAAACCACCAAAGAACAACGTATTGATTGGTTTCTCAAATCACTTGTCTCTGTTATTTCCAAGGATGTAGCCTCCACTTTTCCTCAATCTGAAGAGGAGGCCATTAGAAAGGCTCAATAGTTTGACCTCATATATTGTGAATTGAGTTACTTGTACACAGTATTTCCTGATGCACCTAGACCCCTACCGTTTGGCTAGGACAAACCTGGGGCTTCTCATGCTGCAAATGGGTTGATTGGTTCCATGACACACCACAACCCTTATATCCATCCACCACTCCCTTATGGGGAAAGCCAATATCCTCAAATGTATGGAGGGAAACCTTATTACCCTCGTCCCCCTCACCAACAGTCATATCCTATTGGTCCATATCAACCATTGGGGGCACCCCCACCGGTACCCATGATGCATCTGGTCTCTCAACCAAGTACAAGTTCACCATAAACCCCTGCATATAACCCCAATAGTGTGGGAAGTACCTCAACTTCCTACACACCCTATGGATCGTCTCCTCAAAACAATCCATATTTTCCTTTTCCACGTCACCCTCATCAAGTGTTTCCTCCACAAGGACAACCGCATGCCGACGTTAATTTTGTTCAACCCTCTCCCATTCAACAACTTCAAGATTTTGAGCAGTTGAATATGAAAAATCCGGCCCATCAGCCGAATAATTCCAAGAAGAAAGGAAAAAACTGAAACAATAATAACATGAGACCAGGAGGAAATAACCCCCAACAAAACCATCCTGCTGGGGGAAACCAAAATCAAGGCAACTAGAACCCCCAAGGGGACAAGAATAACAAATGACAAGGAAAGAACAATAAAAATATTAGGACAAACTTCCATTGCAAAATTTGTGGTGAGTATGGGCATTATAATCACCATATACCCCAAATTTACGACTTCAAACGAATGAAAGTATCCATGAACGCACAACATCCTCTGGCGTCACCTACCCCTCAGCAAGCCTCGCAACAGTACTTGCAACAACCACCTCTGACCATTTTTCAAAATCCTATTCCACACTAGGGTGTGATGAATACCCAACAGGAGGTACACCCTGCCCCACCCCAAATGGGGCAGTATCAACACTCGTCCCCCACTCAACTCAGGAATCTGGCTAACCACAATATCCTCCTTACCAGCGAAGAAGAGATTCTTTTGCAAACTCGTGGTTGTCAATATGGAGTCCCTCCTGACTCTACCCCTACCACCTTAGGAACACCTCCCGATACAACCAGACAACCCTTAATGATCTCATGCCCTAACATTGAGCCCCCTCCTCATATACCCCGCGTACCTTTGCGACGGAACGCACATAACCCTCATGCTAGGGAATCCCATAACTACAATTTAGTCAATGATTTAGCTCAATCCCCTTCATCCATGTATATATTGGAGGTCCTCCAAACCTGTCCATCTCAGCAGAAATCCTTGCTTTCCACCTTGGGGGAATTCGACCCAACTGACACTCGACTCATAACCTTTGATCTAGATAACATGGAAACATGCCTCCCTATCCTGGTATCTTTTCAAATACCAGTTAAGATATGGAACATCACAGTTCATCGGTGTATCATCGATGAAGGTGCATCCATGTGAATCATGTCCAAAACCGTATGGCAGAAACTCGACTCACCTGAGATAGTACCCTCTACCATCACCCTTAGAGCTTATGACGGTCGACCATCATCCCCTGAAGGGCTCTTCCAAAATGTCCCCGTCAAACTTAGGGGCAAACCATCCTGATTGACATTGAAGTTATTGATTCCCCACTTGATTATAACATCTTGTTTGGGCGTAGCTACATGTATGTTATGAAGGTTGTCACCTCTTATGTGTTTCGTACGATGATGTTCCCCCATAACAGGAAAACCATCACCATCGACCAAATCACACATTATGAGCCTAATCACTCTGCCAACATTGTTAACATCCTCCCCCTTGTCTAAACTAGATCAGATGTTTTTTCAGTCATTGACATGGGTCCAGGTATATTCAAGGACCCACACTTGTTAGGGACTTATTATGGAGCACCACCACTCCTACATCCTTCAACGCAAGTGTGTGTGGTTTCTTCTAATAGAACTGATATCATAGACACTACTCCTATCACAAAGGCCCCTCCCCACATCGAATTTCCATCATTTGAATAACTACTACCTCAGGAATTCCCTGAAGCTATTACCGAACCACTTGTCCAGGATTCCCCCCTGCCCAAGGGAAAAATACCGGTTTGGGAGATAGTCCCTCAAGCCATTACCCAAATCCCATTCTTCTACCCCCCACCTGGAGTCCAAACATTCCAGGTAGCTTACACTCTGGCACATCCTAACATGGTTCTTGCCAGCCGTGTATGGTATCTTCATCCCCTCGCGATGGTTCCTCAACCATCTCTCCCTCCTTAGATAGAGGGAATACCAATGCAGATCCCAGTACAGGATCTTGTCGCACCACCATCACCCCCAACCATTGGCACCACTGCCACTACTTTGGGAAGATGGAAGAATAAATATCCCACAACTCCACTTCCTGCCCGAGTTCAACCTCGTTGTGCACTATGCGAAAGAGACGGAAACCCCACTAATCGATGTCCTACTCTTCCCGAGTTACGCAATTTGATCGAAATCCCTAGAGCAACCACATTTCTCACCACTCCACCAAGTATGTCCATGACTACTATGGATTCCTCCACTTCCAACAACAAAGGGTTGCGAACCAAATTCGCTTGTGCCATCTGTTCAGAATATTGCCATTACACTCATCACTTCCTAGCTCTCCCTCAATTTCTCCAAACATCCCGGCTTGGGCCCCCTCAGGCTCTCCCTACTATTGCTCATGTCACTGAAATTCATTATGTGTCTTCGTCAGTATCAATGCAAATGATGAACCCCCCACAGTATTGTGACATTTGGTTCATGATGAGTGAACCTTCACACCCTGTGCACAATATCCCTTCTACATACTCACCCATGGAGGACAACAATACTCACCTGTCACTAGTTCCCCTCACCATCGCACATGATCCCCTGTCTTCTCTCATTTTCCATTGTGACAAAGATATCTTGGAGGAATTAACCACCCCTGATTTCCCATGGAATGCACTCCATCATAGAGCACTTTTTCTTTCACAGACGACCTTTCACCCTCCTGTCCAAGCTCCCATATATGCCTAATCAAAACTAAGGATTTCATTCCTCCTGGGCATATAGATTGGTTCAACAACCCTATCCCTACACCCGATGATTTCGAAGAAGGAAACATGGCCAAAATATCCCCCACTGTCAATATTGACATTTCCATTAAACCAGGAATCATAGAAGAAATCACCATTGGCGTTGCATGCTCCCTTGGAGAACTCATTTCTTATAAATCTCTCTTTCAGGAATAACGAGATATTTTTGCCTGGTCATATATAGAGATGCCTGGTCTTGATCCATCTATAGTCGAACATCGAATCAACACTTAGCTAGATGTTTCCCAAGTACGTCAAAAAAACACCCTCTTCACCCATCCAAAGTTGTGGCTATCAAAGCCGAAATTGACAAGTTACGTTCTATCGGGTTCATTTACCCCATTGCGTACACTTCATGGGTATCCAACCCCGTCCCCATTAAAAGGAAACATGACACTATTCACGTCTGCACAGACTTTCATGATCTCAACCAAGCTTGTCCCAAAGACAACTTTTCAACCCCTTTCATCGATCAAATTATCGATCACTGTGTTGGCCATGAGGCACTGTCCTTTATGGATGGGTTCTCCGACTACAATCAAATTCAAATCCACCCAACATATCAATATAAAACCGCTTTTACTATCCCTTGGGGTACCTTTGCTTATTGTGTCATGCCTTTTGGACTCAAGAACACAGGTGCTACGTTTCAACGGGCCATGACCTATGTTTTCCATGATCTTGCTCGCATCATCGTTTCTTATTTGTACGACCTCACTGCTCGATCCAAAAAGAGAACTCAACATTTAGACGACTTGCACATCATTTTCCAACAATGTCACCAATACAATATCCGCTTGAACCCCCTCAAGTGTGTCTTTTGCATCACAACCAGAGGCCTTCTTGGGTTCATTATTTCCCAACATGGAGTCACGGTGGACCCCCTCAAGGTCCAAGCTATCACATAAATTCCACCACCTAGGAATTTATGCCAATTGCAAAGCCTACAAAGAAAAAGGCAACCTTTTACGCCACTTTGTCCCAGATTATGCCAGTTGTGCGCATGGTTTCCTCCACTTACTCCGCCATGATATCCCATTTCGATGAGACTAAAATGCTCAAACAAATTTTGATGATCTAAAAGATGCCTTATCCAATGCCCTTTTGATTAGACCCCCAAACTATGATCATGATTACATCCTCTACTTGTAAGCCTCAGTCGTCTCAGTAGCAGGAGTCCATGTCCAATTAGGGGATGATGGGCATGAGCATGTCATTTATTACATTAGTAAAAGTCTTTCAGGGCCACCCTTGAAATATAATCATGAAGAGAAAATTTCCTTATCATTTGTCCTCGCAGTCCAAAAAATGTGACACTATATCCTGCTTCGAACCACCAAGGTCATAGCAGATTCCAACCCCATGCAGTACTTTCTTAGTCGACGACAAATTAATGGAAAATTTGCTCGATGGATCGTTATCCTCTAGGAATAAAAACCTAGAGTTCTCAACTCCCAAAAGAAAGAAATCACTTGTCCTCACCGAACTCATTATGACTTTCCCCTCGGACACTCAAGCTTCCCCCATCAATATAGATTTCCCCGATGAACACCTCTTCTTCATCCCCTCCGATGACCCCTGGTATAGTGACCTCCTCATCTACCTATGGACACAGAAGTTTGGGTCTCATCTCTCTCGAGATGATCGCCGATGCATTCGCCATCAGGCCCATCGATTTCTCCTCATCGAAGATGCTCTCTATCGTCGTGGATTCAACACCATACTTCGGAGATGTCTTACCGTTGACAAAGCCAAAAAAGTCTTGAACGATTGTGATAGCGATGCTTGTGGTGGTCACCTCTCGGGTATGTCTACCACCCAAAAAATCATTCGAGTAGGGTACTTCTGGCCCACGTTGTTTCATGACTGCATCCACGATGTCAAGAGATGTGAAAAATTCCATCTTTATGCAAACAAAGCACGAGTGCCACCAACTCTTCTACATCCAGTCATCACCACCGGTCCCTTCTGCAAATGGGGCATAGAATTCATGGTTAGCAATCCTCCATCTAGTAATGGAAAAAAGTACATTGTCATGGAAGTCGATTAATTTACCAAATGGGTCGAAGCCATGCCCACTTTCAACAATACCGTTGATACAACAATGCGTTTTTTCTTCAACCATGTCATTACCTGATTTGGAGTCCCACTATAGTTAGTGTCTGATCACGATAAACACTTTGAGAATGAGATCTTTGTGGAACTCTCCTCAAAGTTAGGATTCTCCCATGAGTTCGCTTCCCCATACTACCCCCAGTCCAACGGACAGGACAAGGTTGTCAACAAAGTCCTCAAAACCATGCTACAACGTACCGTCAACAAACATAAGACCAACTGGCATCATATGTTGTTTTTCGCATTATGGGCTTATCACATGGTAGTAAAAATGCCACCGATGTTACACCGTTCCACCTCGTCCATGGGATCAAAGCCACCCTCCCTATCGAGTGTGAAATCCCCATGTTACGCACTGCCATCGAGCTATTACTTCACACTGCTCCAATGGAGAAACGCCTACTAACCTTAGAGTGTTGGATGAAGATCGATCTTCATTGCAGAACAATGAGGCAGCTAAAAAATAGTCCAAAGCCACCTTCGATTGCCATGTCAACCTTCTCTCATTCAGCGAAGGGATCTCGTGTTAGCCTATGATATTTCCCTTGATACTCTAGGCCATGGGAAATTCGAGTCTTTATGGCATGGACCCTACATCGTTCAAGACTGCCTCACTAAGGGTGCATACATTTAGGCCTCTCCAAAAGGATACCCTCTCACAATGAAGCACTGCAGATCAGTGCTCCACATAGAAATCAGATACTGAAGCAGGAAATCCTGCGACCGTACCAAAGGGCAGTTGAAGAAATTGAGCAACCTGCAGGCTACCAAGTGTCTCCGAACACTCGGTTGTTGTCTCACCGCCTCTTGTAGGTGGTCCTAGTCCCTCTCTCTCTAGTGCACGAGCATCTTAGTTTCTGGAGTATGTTGATCACCTGCATCCACACAAAAACACTTGTTCAACCTTTATCATCCATAAAAAGCATCAACAATTCAAAAAATTTCAAAACCCTTAGCCTTGCCTCCAGTGCACTTGACTTCAACCCATACAGGTGTGCACATGTGCGCACCTGTTCATTGCAAAACTGCACACTCATGCACAACTGTCTACGAAACATTCACGCATCCCGTGCACAGTTGTCACCCAGACAGGTGCGCATAGTGCGCAACTGTGATTTCAACAGGCGAGCATCTTATGCACCCCTGTATTTTCCTCCCCCGTGCCCACATACGCGGTTGTGTCAAGCACAACTACACACTATGCGCGGGAAAATGAATTATACCCGCACATATGCGCGTGAGTATTCCTCCTTTTCTCGCGCACTGGTGGGCCCCTACCCAAAAATACCCCTGTACGACCCTTCGTACACCCCCTAACTACATTCTAGCAATTTCAAATTATGCGGGAGGGTAGGACCACTAACATGTCTCTCGCAACTCCCAGATCGATTGAATCGTGCTCCTGTAATCTCCAAATTTCCTCAGAATGCTCTCGTCAAATCAGTTACAATGACAGGTACAAATAAGGTAGCATTGTGGGCCCACCAACCATATCTAGTCCCTTTTGACAAACTTCCACACACAGTTACAGGAGCCCAGAGCCTCCATTTTCTGATCCATTCTCAGCCACGAGATCTTGATCCCGCCATCTACACATTCACACTCTGCGTGCCATCATCTGAATCTGGCCCTGAAGGATCTTTTTTCTCATGTCACGTTCAAGTACGCATGCTCATGTTCAAAATTATCAGATAACTGCTATATGTTCTTTATCATTAGATATTGTTCACATTGGGTATTTGTTTTTCATGTGTGTAGGTAACTGGTCATCAAAGCGATGTCGCCCCTTCAGGTATATGTTCGACACTAGCATGTAATTATTCCCCCTGTAAATAAATTGCATCTCTTAGTCACACCCTCTGAGGTTTACCTTTAGGGTCCTTACATCTAGCTCTGCAGTACCGTCACCTTTGCTGCATTTTGGTACTGTCACCCGGTAGCACTCTCCCCCACATGAGTTGTCCCATTCATAGTTCCCCTTGGCAACTTGATACTCATGTTGATTTCACCCCCCAAGGATGGGAGTCTCGATAGTCTTATGCACTTCCAAGAATGAACCCCATACTTCTTCTCATCATATTGCTAGCTTTCCCAATGGACTCCTAGGTCATATCATCTCGGTTCTATTAACTGCACCTCCACAGTATCATTATCCCTCCATCTCATCCACCATGAGTTTTCCCATCTGCAAATTATCCTCCATTCATTTACCTAATAAAGAAACCCACCAATGGGGCCCCCGCCCTCCACCAGTTCCCTTTCACAACTTGCGCCCTCACAGGTCAAGCCATATTTCACCGGGGCACCCGTTTCTGTATCTGTATACTCAACCCAAATTATTCTTTATTTATTTGGTAATTGTAAAAAGCCTTTGTTTCAAGCATTTACTTAGCCTTTTTGTCATCACCCTTGATGACCTTCTTTTTCCCTGGAAATGAAACCCATGTCGCCCTTGGTTGGGGAATTCACTTTTTTTTTTCATTCCAATATCGTTCATGAACCCCGAGTATCCCAAGTTCATGTACCCATGATATCTGAGTTTGTCCACTTTGTTAGTCTCTGGCACAGTTTAACCCCATATCTAGTCATCCCCCTGACACTAGATACAGTTTTACGGTTGTTGCCAATCATCCTTCAACATCCCTCAACCAAGGGAAATCTTGAGTCTCACCACATCTTGACTTTGTTCATGTTACCTATCTGTACCTGATATCACCTCTCACTCAGTGGATTTCAAGAAGCCCTTTGCTTCTTTGCGTCGCACCTCCCTTTTTGTCGACATCAACATAGTTTCCAGAAGGGCAACAATATCTTGACTCTCATTACCTTTACAATGAGTCTCGGACGACACGGAGAGAATCATCATTTCTTTCTAATGTCGTTGACCCCCATAACATTTGACGGTCTCACTCAATAGACGGTCGGTCGCGTTTCCCGTGCCATACAAAAGCGTATACTTTGGATAAGCCTGCGAGCAGTTCTGGATGCTTCCGACGCAGCCGTAATTCACACACAGGTCTTTGCACTTTGGATCTGCACACTTTACAAGCCCAACA
This sequence comes from Picea engelmannii, assembly GCA_009831015.1. Lineage (NCBI taxonomy): Eukaryota > Viridiplantae > Streptophyta > Pinopsida > Pinales > Pinaceae > Picea > Picea engelmannii. The sequence goes on from ML784788.1 coordinate 1,009,692, forward strand.
GAGGATGAATTTCTTGGATGAAACACCCTGTTGTATTCAGGGCAGTCGTTACATGTATAATTTATGGTGCAGGGTACCCACACCACATCACTGCCTATGTCCATGACGAGCAGTAGATCTTGTGGAGGAGTTCCCACCGAGAATTTGATGTAATACTCGAGGTTGTAGTTGTGACCGTAAAGAGACCCCTCCTCGCTGATAGACTTCCTAATCATCCATCGCTTCAGTGCGGAAGCACGATCCTTGGAAGCCTGCACCATCTTGACGAGCCGCTGATATGCTCGATCGTCATGGTTAGAACCAGCTTCCGACCCCATAAATCCTTCTCCGATGATGAAGAGTCATCACTATTCCATTGTTATCATCATTCTCTTTTCTACACAATATTTCAGAGAGTTGCAATGAGAGGAGGGGCCAAAGGATCAGGTTGAGCCTCCAGGCCAACATGTTGCCAATTCCACAAGGAAGCTAACAATGAATTTTGGGATTGGGCAATGGCAGGGTAATTATATCCAATTATTATGTTTGGTGGGCGGGACCATCACTATGATAGTGAATAATGCGCCTCACGAATTTTGTGACTACATGTTTTGGACGGTAACTTTAGACATATATACATATGTAAGTTTTCGGTAGGTGCGTTTGTCAATAAAAAAAAATCATAATATTTAAAGTTACTCGCTTTACAAACTTTATATTTAAATTAAACTAAAAAGCAAACCACGTAGATCTTGTGACCCAAAATATGGGGTAGAAAATCTGGAGAAATGGGGAAGCATACGTGCAAATAAAGGTGCGTAGTGGGGGCCTTGGAGGCTCTCAAAAGACATGGTGCACACCTTCTCATCAAGAAAAAGAGAATCCAAAATTATTTACCTCGTTAAAAGTGTTTTTTCTATTTTTTTATAAATTAATTTATAAATTCTATTTAAGAGAAAATAAAAGTTGTAATTTAAATGTTATATTTTTTTTTGGTGTTTAAGGGTATATTTTCAGATAATTTTGTTAGATAAATTTGGTAAAAAATTGAAATTCCATATTTAAATTACAGAGTTTTGAATATATATTTAAAAATGCAATTTAAACAATAAAATGATGATTTTACCAAATTCTATAAAAAAAAAAAAATTAAATTCAAAATAT
>ML784789.1:3291-14561 GCA_009831015.1 Picea engelmannii
GTCTTTTTCTCCAATTATCTGACTTGCAGGATGATTCTTTTGAATGATTCTGGAGGAGGAATTTGTAGTTGACTGCTGATTTGAGTCTGTCTGAGTGTCTGAGTCTTCATCTGATTCAGATTCTTCATTTTCTGATTCTTGGATCTGTTCATTTTCAGCGTTAGTTGTGTCTTCTATAGAATTCTGCATTACCTCTCTTGCTGGGATTCCTTCATCAATTTTTACAACAAAACAGTCAACCATTTTATGCAGCCTCTTATTATAGCATCTGTATCCTTTATTGTTTGTAGCATACCCTAAGAAAATACCTTCATCCACCCTGTCATCATATTTTTCGAGGTTTTCATCATTATTCTTTATGTAGCATTTACTCCCAAAGACTCTGAAGTGTTTGATTGAGGCAAGTCTTCCAAACCATAATTCATAAGGTGTTTTGTCACTTTGTGGTCTGAGGTGAGCTTTGTTAAGCACATGGGTTGTTGTGTGTATGCTTCTACCCAGTAGGTTTGACCAATGTTCTTCTCATTCATCATTGACCTGGTCATTTCTTGCATTGTTCTGTTTTGCCTCTCAACTACTCCATTTTGTTGTGGAGTTCTTGGTATTGTGTATTCTCTCTTGATCCCATGCTCATCGCAGAATTCCTTGAAGTATCTTGACATAAACTCTCCTCCCCGGTCTGATCTTACTGCCTTTAACCTCTTCCCTGTTTGAGTCTCAGTGAAAGCCTTAAATATCTTAAACTTCTCAAATGCTTCAGCTTTTTCTTTGAGAAAAGCAACCCAAGTAAGTTTGGAGTAATCATCGATAATCAGCATGAAGTAGTTTTCTTTTCCTGTGCCTTCCTATCTTGATGGTCCACATAAGTCCATATGAACTAGTTGGAGTGGATTCTCTGTTGAAGTGAAGCTCCTGGACTTAAACTATGCCCTGTTTTTCTTCCCTACTTGACAGGGTTTACACACTGAATATTGGGGCTTTGATATTCTCGGAAGATCTTTAACTGCCTCGAGGTTTTTGAGTTTGATTAAGTGGTAAAATTTTAGATGTCCAAGTCTCTTATGCCATAACCAGATTCATCATGTTTGCTTAGATGACAGTCTTCTCTATTTTCTTTCAGCACATATACATTATTTTCTATCCTTATGCCTTTGGCCACCACTTGTCCTGAGTTGACAGACTTTATCTTGCAGTCCTTGGACATGAACAACACCTCGCATCCTCTGTCACACATTTGACTTACACTGACCAGGTTATGCTTCAGCCCATCCACAAGTAGAACATCTTGGGCTTTTCCTTTTCCATTACTTAAGCTCACCATCCATTTGCCTTTTATTTTCCCTGGAGCATCATTTCCAAAGGTTACACTTCCTGATTTTCTTTCACTTAGAGATAGAAACTTTCCTTTGTCTCCCATCATGTGTTTGGAGCATCCACTATCTATATACCAAGGGTTTGTTTTTCATTGAGCAGACAATACTAATCCACACTTGTTACTTTTCTTCTTCTTCCAAAACTTGACATTTTCAGCAGGGGATTTCGAATCTGGTTCATAGTTCCTTAACCAACACTCAATAGATTTATGTCCAAAGTTATGACAGGTGTAGCATTCAACCTCATTATTCAATAAATTAAACTTGTTGTTGTAGTGTTGCCTACTTATTGACTGTTGATTATTTCTTGGCCTCCTTAGATGTATGTGTCTAGACTTAATTTGGCAATTTGTAGTCTGTGAAGGATTATTACTTGACTGTATCATTCTTTGTTGTGGAAAGTATTTGTTCCTTTGAAATCTTAATTGCTCATGTCTAAGTCTTAAGGAACAATTTACAGCTTTGTGACCAAAATTAGAATAGTAGAAGCAATAGCCATAGAAAAATTATTTTTACCTGGAAAATGGTTTCCTTCTTTGAGCAAATCGATTTCTTTCTTGTTGATGACGTCTTCCAGTAGAGAGAGCATTGTTTCTTCGTTCTACAGATTCAATCTTGGCACATTTTTCTTTACTCGTCCTGGGCGGCTGATTATCTTCCTTTGTTTCTGCAGACTTATTATTGTCATTAGTTGTACTTTTGACAAACTTGATGGGTTCTTCATTTCCTGGCTTCCCACTGCTTGATCCCTCTTCATAACCCAAACCAGTTTTCAGCTTTGGATTCCTTTGCTGATTCAGAATGGTGGCTAATCCTTCTGAGGTTTTTATGCTTGACAGATTCTGATTATACAAGGCTTGAAATTTCTCCATTTCTTTCGTTGTTTTCACTACTTCTTGTTCTAATGATTCACATCTTGTCTTCTTTTCTGATAGTTGTTGTTTCAGAATCTCTTCGATTTTCTTTGCCTCTTCCAATTCTACTTTTAGTAGGACAAGGTCTTCACCAAGTTCTTGAMTGTCTTTCTTTAACTGTATCAACAATTGTCTTTGCTTTTTGTTCTTGATTCTTAGTCTATGAATCTCTTCCAATGCACTGATCAGTTCTCCTTCCATGTCAACCACAGCTTCTTCATCATTCTCATCATTGCCTGTGCTTTTATTATCATAATTCTCTTTGGCCATACGCATGAATTCATTTACCTTATCTTCATAGGAAGAGTCACTATCGGTGTCTTCTGAGGAGTCATCATTGTTTACACATAAAATTTTATTTTTATCAAATCTCCTGGATTTGTGCTTCTCTTCACCTTCATAGTTTTGATCATGTTTCTTGTGTGGAAATTTATTTGCAAAATGACCTATCCTTCCACAGTTAAATAATTTGAAAGGTAGTTTACCTTTGTATTTTCTTGATCCCTTCTTCAGTCTCTTCACAAATTTTGCTTCAATTTCATTGGGCTCAGAATCCTCATTCTTGTTTGCTTTAAATGATGCTTCTATGGAAGTGGATTTATCTTTAATTATTCTCATTTCATATGCAGTCAGTGTTCCTAGAAGTTGATCAAACTACAAGGTTTTTAGATCATTAAGTTCTTCTATAGCAGAGACCTTTGGGTTGAACCTATCTGGGAGAGATCTGAAGATTTTCTGAACTAAAGAAGGTTCCCCAATTGTTTCACCAAGTGCCTTCATTGCATTTACCATTTCTTCTATTCTCATAAAGTATTTTCCAATAGTTTCATCTTCCTTCATCTTTAGCTGTTCAAACTGTATTTTGTAGGTTTTAAGATTTGCATCCTTTACCTTCTCATTACCATCATAGTTGTTAATGAGTTTGTCCCACATTTCTTTGGTAGTTTCTAGGTGCATAACTTTTACGAATTTTGCTTCTACAAGCCCACTCAAGATAGCATTCATAGCCTTAGCGTTGAAGTTAAATTCTAGTTTGTCATCCTTATTAGCTAGCACAATTGGCTTTACATAACTAGTATCTACCACATCCCAAACATATACACCTAAAGCCATTATGTAGGTTCTCATTCTAACTTTCCAGAAGGAAAAGTTTGTTCCATTGAACAGAGGGGCCTTATTGGTTGAATTTCCTTCATGGCTTGACATGTTTAAGATCTAGGATCTACCCTTAGATAAAAGGGGTCGGCTCTGATACCAATTGTTGGACAACTGAGAGGGGGGGGGGGTGAATCAGTTGTTATCGTGCTTAAACAATTATGGTTCTTTTAAACTCTTTGTAGAGACACTGAATGATGATCACAATAATGCAGGGAAATGAACAATGACACTTTCAGCATCATTCACATATATGAGAAACACAGAGACGGATATTTCCCGAGGAAACCCATGCAAGGTAAAAACCTATTTTTCTTTATATGATAAGTAATAGTTACATTCTTTACAGTATCATACATATGAGCACCAACTCATAATGAGGCTACAACCTCAGTTTTACAAGCTGCAACTTGCTGAGAGCACCAACTCTCTGTTTTCTCTAGCACCCACTAGAAGGAAGCACCACCTCCCTGGTTTCTCTAGCACCAACTAGAAGGAAGCACCAACTCCCTGGTTTCTCTAGCACCAACTAGAAGGAAGCACCAACTCCCTGGTTTCTCTAGTACCAACTAGAAGGAAGCACCAACTCCCTGTGTTCAAGCACCCAATTGAACCTTTGAGGACACCAGTCCTCCCTAGCTCCACCCAACCACCCTGAAATATAAATCTTTGCTACTGAAACTTATTACAGTGATATGATTTTCAACAATGGCTTACCAAACTCATCATTGATCTGCTGCATTTCGTTGTTGAGTCTGCCTCATTGCCTTTCTGCACACATCACTTGCGTTGTCTATTCTTCCGCTTTTTATGCTTTGTGCGCCATGTCCATTCACTGCACAGTTCCTCTTCTGTGATATTCAGCTGCTGCACTCTGATCCTTCTTCACACATGAATCACCTTCACCAAAAACAACCACAACAAACTCCAATAGCAAAAATAGCCCCATATCTTCTCTATACCATGTATTTATATCTTCTGTGCACCTTGTGCATGCATTGTTCGCAATGCCTCTGCATGCTGACTCCACGTCATTATCCTCCACCTCTCGAGTGCTCTGTATGATCATCATCGTGACTCTTCAGCTTCTCTGGTGGTTCGCCCCACGTGTCCAGCATCACTGTATGTTATACTGAGATTCCTCATCCTCTCTGGTAGTTTGAGACTCTTCGTCTTCTCTATGATAGTCGAACTCACCTTCTCTATTTCAGTTACAGACCCCAATGCTCATCAGTTGTCAATTCCCTCCACGAACATCTTCATCCCTCTCAGAGACTCTTCACCTCCTCTGTCAGTCATCCTGAAGTGTCTTCGCATCCTCTGGTAGAAACCATCAATGGTTTCTAGCAGTTTCACTGTGTCGTGCAACAGTAGCCCTCAAATCTCCTTCAGGTTAATCTACGTCATTGGATGAGCTTTATTAATCTTGCCTTTAAATCGGGTTTCGGCATTTCAGCATTCTTGTTGCATTGTGTTCTTTCCTCTCCAAGTCGCAAACCCCGAAAATGACCTTGGTTACTCTATCTCTTTCCTCCATCTCTTGCTGATGTGTCCAAGGGTTGTGACCACAGCCTTATGCATAAGGCGCTTTCACGATTTCGCATTTCATGATTTTCGACACTATGCTCCGTTGACCCCAAGTCAGTGAAATTTTGATCACTTGCCACATGTCCTGTGATTCCATGGTCCAGATATAATCTTGATTCAACGGCTACGATTGAATCATGATTTCACTATTTCGGCATTCTTGATGCATTGAGTTCTTTGCCTCTCTATGTCGTGATTCGTGAAACTCCGATATGGAGTTTGATCAATGATCCAGATCTGATCTCTATTCAACGGCTGCGATTAAATCGTGATTTCGCATATCACGATATCGGGATTCCTGATGTCAATAATCTTTGACATGTCCAACTCTCAATCCCTGATGCCTCTCCATTGACTGGAATCAACGGTCCAGATTAAACCTTGATCTGATGGCTCAGATTACATCGTGATTTCACATATCGTGAAATCGGGATTCCTGTGGTAAATGTTCTTTGACAACTTCAACACTCGATCCTCGAAACTCTGACATGGACTGGAATCAACGGTCCAGATTTGATCTTGATTCAACGACTACAATTTAAGTCATGATTTTGTATATAATGAAATCGGGATTCCTATTGCATTGTTTCTTTGACATCTCCAACACGTGATCCTCGAAACTCCGACATGGTGTAAGTCTGTTGATGTCACATGTGTTAAATAACTGCCACGTGTCACCCTGATTCGTGACTTACATGTGCTTGGCATGTTGAATTGGTATGACACTTGTCATTACCTGGTTGTGCCATGTGTTCCTAGCTGACGTGAGTCGGGTCGACGGTCTAGATCACATCTTGATCTGACGGTTCAGATTCAGTCGATATTTCACGCATCGTGATTTTGGGATTCTTGATGTCAATATTCTTTGACATCTCCAACTCTCGATCCTCGAAACTTCGACAGGGAGTCGGATCAACGGTCCACATAACCCCCTGAGATGAGCGGTCCTCCTGCTTTCGGGATTTGTGAGCCCTCTACTCCTTGCCCTTTTAAAGATCGTGTAGGTTTTCCTCGATCCAACGGTTGTTGGACCTTGCGCTCAGATCTAACGCCTGAGATCTATCCTCCAGATCTGCGTGCTCCTTTTGTCTTCATTCAGATCTGACGTCCATCGGGAATTCAGGATGAGATCCAACGATCACTGGCGCTTCTCCTCCAAAGTGTACTTTGTCCTTGTTTTTCCTTCACTGCATACTCTAATCTTGCTATCAATGACAAGCTTACTTTGCCTGATAATAACCTGCCAACAATCCTCTGCACTATCACTTCTGAACTTATCGGGCTTGCTCTGCAGCGTCTTCCTAAAATACTTCTGGTGCCCATCTGTTACATTCTTCCTGTACTCATGCCATATTCATTGTTGTACTTGCCATCAATGACAAGCATGTGCTACCTGTTAAACATTTGCCAATAGATCTCTCTGAGGAGATCTACATGGAGCATCCCCAGGGATTTATGCAGGAATCATCTTTGGTCTGTCGACTGAAGAAGTCACTTTATGGCCTCAAGCAGGCTCCGAGGGCATGGTATGCCAAGATGGAATCCTACCTGTTGTCACAGAACTTTGTATGTTGTAAATCAGACCCGAATGTATACATGCTCAGGACAGCTGATTCACTTCTACTTTTAGTTATGTATGTCGATGATTTGTTGATCACCGATTTCTCAACTTCAGTGATTGCTACAGTCAAGAGGATTCTTCATGATAGGTTTTTGATGATGAACATGGGTCCACTACACTTCTTCCTTGGACTTGAGATCAGTTAGGATGCATCAAGTATCAAACTGTCTCAAGCCAAGTATGCACGAGATCTCCTTGAGAGATTTCACATGACAGACTGCAAGTCTACTCCGACTCCTTTCCTATCAGGAGTCAAACTTGAGGATGGTGGGGAGACTACATTGGTTGACAACACACTGTACAGACATCTAGTGGGGAGCTTGTTGTATCTCACAGACTCCAAACCAGACCTCTCATATGCAATTGGCACAGTTTCCAGGTTCATGAAGGAGCCGCATGAGCTACATTGGAAAGCTACAAAGTGTATCCTTTGATATGTACAGGGCACCATCACCTTTGGGATTCATTATGCAGCAAACTCTACATTAGATCTCATTGGTTTTACTGATTCCGACTGGGTTGGCGATAGCATTGATCATAAGTCCACATCTGGTTACTCACTCAGTCTTGGTTCTGGGCCTATCTGTTGGTCGAGCAAGAAGCAAGCTGCCATTTCTCTATCTTCCACCGAGGAAAAGTACAGAGGGGTAGTTAACATAACCATTCAGGCTATGTGGCTACAACATTTTCTCACTGAGTTGGGCATTCAATTTCATTGATCGATCGTCATCTGGTGTGACAACCAGAGTACTCTGAAGTTCTATAGAGATCCAGTTCAAAGGCAGCGGACGAAGCACATCGATATCCACATGCACTACATCTAGGAATTAGTACACGAGGGGATCATCGACTTACAGTTCTGTCCTTCAGCAGAACATACGGTAGATATTTTCACCAAGACCTTCACTGAGCAGAAATTTCATTCTCTGCGAGGTCGTCTTGGAGTGAAGGACACAATTGCCTAGCAACTGTAGTTCTTCTTTTTACATACACTGTACCTTGAGGGGGGGTTTTCCCATGAGGTTTTCCCTCTTTCCTCACTTTATTTTCAGTGTATCTTGTGTACTTGGGTACCTAACATGGCGCCATTGTCGGGACCCAATCTTTATTTTCACCATAGTGATGTTCAGGGGGGCTGTTGGAGTTACTTCACACACACCTAGGATTTATTTTTCCTAAGGTTTTTATTTGTTCATTAGCCATAATTAGTCATTATCTAGTCTCCTATATTTTAGGAGAAAATATTCCACTTAGAGAATATTCTCTTTCAATTCACACTTCAGTTTGACTAGTTGAGTTTAGATTTTGCATTGGGATCATCACCATGCAACATTGGGATCATCACCATGCTAATTCGACCTTTCCTTGGTGACATTAGCCTTGATTCCTTGAGTTAACTCCTCACTACTTTCTGTTTAGTCAATTAACTGAAGACTAGTTAACTCAACTAGGTGGCAGTTCACTCCCATAACTGCCTGAGAGACTAGAATAGGTAGCAGTTCACTCCCATAACTGTTGGTGTGTGTCTAGATCACTCTAGACCACCACTATGGTGACTCGGTTCACCTAAATTTGAACTCATTGAGTTATACAGAGTATATCATGTGTAAATTATTCATTATTCACAACAGTTAATGAGAATTCTTTCCATTATTTCTCTCCTTCTTCTTCTTTTTAGAATTCTCTCTGCAAATGTGTGTATCATTGTTTAGCTAGATCTATTCTATCCAGGTTCAATACATTTACAGTTGAACTAAATACATAACTGTGAAATACCTTATGGTCACCTAAAGTTACATAAAGGGACCTAATTGTACTATAAACTAAGGGATTTTTACATTGAGTGGATAACTACCCAAAATTAAATCAATAGCATGTGCATATTCTTTGAACATGGTTCAATCCACTAATACCACATATATATTCCTTATATTTCTTTAAGAATCATTAAAAGTTCCCTATGGTTGGATCCACTAAAAAAATGTATTAGAACATTTCTTTAAGATCCCTTAAAAATTCCCTATGGTTGGATCCACAAAGACCACATATAATGCAATGCATTAGAATCCCTAAAACAAAGAGTTTATATTCATAACCTCACAGACCCACTAATAACATGAGAAATCTTTAGTGAGCGGTGCACAACAACTTGTTATGCCTTTAATCTTGGCATATAAGAAATATTGTTTTACTAAGTGGTGCACTCTTATCTAATCACGGGTTGGATATGTTATATTATATAACATATGAACCATGCAAATGTTGTATGAGGGTTGTTCTTATTCCTAATATAAATTTCGATGAGGTGATGCAAATGTAATATTTGTGAGGCTTAGTTGGAGTTAGAAATCTAGATAAAATAGTCATATAAGGTGGCAATTCACGTTGATTGAAAGTAATCATGACAATAACTTCAAATGTAAGTGCATCATAACCTATTTTAAACATAGTACTATGAGTTTTAATGGGATATATATTAAAAAGAAGATGATTTGGAGTGATTCTTAATTGTCACAAAATTTATGGTGGTAATGAAGCCTATTTCTACAAACAGTGATGTGAGTTTTAATGACATATATATATATTGAAGAAGATGCAATTGAGTGTGTCTTTTAATTGTCACAAAATTAATTGTTTTAAAGGGTAATGTCTATAGATATCCACACTCCCCTCGCATTGTGGGAGGGTCATGCTATCCACACTCCCCTAGATGTGTGATGACTAATACGAGTTGTCTACTAGAGATATTAGGTCGAAAGGTTTGAAGATTTCGCATTTGGATTATCTCTAGAGTTAGTTCAATATAGTCAAAACTCCAACATGTTTCAACAAAGGAAGGGATGGGAGATGCAAGATGGAATTAAGGGTTTAAAGGGAGCCCGGTGATTTACTTTATTTATTTATTTTGCATTATTAGTTGTTAACATTTTAAAAATTACATTAGGAACATCGTTTATTATTATCGTCTACATATGAGATATGTGTGTGCTAGCTATGCCTAAATATCCAACACAAATACAATATTATGGTTCAATAAACACATTAGTTACTAATGTCTAGGTTATTAATGAATTAATTAATAAGTTGTCAATTTGAAGTTATATTATATGAATATAAATATCATCAATAAGATAATAATTAGTTCCCATATTTAAATATTAAATGAAGTTATAATAATTAGTTCCCATCTAAGACTCTTTTATTTCTATATTAGACTTTATTATCCAAAATGAATTATTCGTTAAAATTATTCCTTTAGTCAAAGGGTCACTACAATTGGAAAATACCACCAAAGTGGGATACAAGTTCCTTTTTGAGGAGTTTACAATGATAAGAGTCTATGGTTTGGAAGAGAATCCATATCAAAAGTGAGTGTTGAATTTGGTAGAGAATCCATATCAAGAGACTGAGAAAAGTGAAATTCATTTAGTTATAGCCTAAAAAGCCAAGCATATTAAATTAAATATTGATCAGATGAATTTCAAGGAAAAACCAAATCTACACAAGTAGGCACAAAGACTAAAAATTTAGCTGTGAATCAATCAAATCAGAGATAAATAAGGGATAGACGACATAGCAAATTCGTATCCTTCACTTATCATCCATGCACAGAAAAGAAGGGCATTTGAATCTATAGGTCTTTAAACACCGAAGTGACGACCGTCGATTCGGCTCCTAGTCGACTACTTAGGCACGGACTGATGACTAAAGGAATAAGGGACAAAAGATAAAACCATAATATTTTCATAATAATCAATAAAACCCACACATATAAGTCATTGAAATCAGAAGTTGGGTTCTCCAAGGAAAATCAATTCAAAACAACATCGTTGGGATGGTAGATGTGAGATGGGATGGTAAACTTTAATGGTTGAGATAAGTCTAGACAACCTCATTATATAATTAGAATCAAAGAGTTCCAAAACCACTAGAGACAAATAATGTGGTTGACCAAGAAAAATTGCCATGGTTTAATCCTTGTGGTGTATCACATGACCAATACACTTGGTTAGTTGCCAAAGAGGCTTTCCAACAAGCAAAGTGAAGCTAATATTGATAAACCAAATTATCTAAATAATTATGTGGGTGAATGGACAAGTATGATCGGCAATGTTTATAATCATCAAACAAATGAAAGAATCATTGATCCTACCATCATTTATAGGGAAATATCACCCAATCCATCCCAAGAGGAAGTCAAGAGGAGAATTTGTGAGAAGGATTGTGTTACTTACAAATGTAGGGGTAAACAAATTCAAAAATAAGCCAAAAGTAATCCAACTCAAAGTAACCTGATTTAAAGTCTAACCAATCCAAATCCCAGTAATCAAAATCAAATAAACCCAAGTAAGTGACCACATGGAACTCCTAAAGGAACCCAACCAACTCAAGTTATGAAGAAAAAGTGGTTACCTTAAAAAAAAAAAAGTTATGAATTGTTTTTTCATAGTTGTATGATGGATTCTAGGGCATTAAAAAATGTTATGTCAATAAACTTTATGAAAATATTAGGACTTGAAACCACCAAACCTTATAGTAAACAACTTGGCGGTTTCATTCCTTGGCCCTTTGATCCTTGAAGAAGAAATCAATGTGAAAAGTAATTTGTTTTAAGAAATT
>ML784789.1:29269-40097 GCA_009831015.1 Picea engelmannii
TGTCATATTGCCATGGTCTACCCAGCAATAGATGACAAACATCCATAAGAATGACATCACACAATATCTTATCATTATATCCTCCTATCTTGAATTCAACTAAGCATTGTTTAGTGACAGTTACCTGATGTCCTTTTTGTAGCCATGAAACTCTGTATGGGCTTGGATGATCAATCGTCTCTAACTCCAGCTTTTCTATGATCTCTATAGAAATGAGATTATATGTGCTACCACTGTCCACAATGACCTTTCATACCCTGTCCTTGGTTTTGCAAGCAGTTCAAAAAAGTCTGGTTCTTTGGACTGAACTCTCCACCTCCTTCTTTGGTGTCAAAATAGATTTTCGCATCATCAGCGATCTTCCACCTTCAGCATCCTCTGCCTCCACATCTCGCCTTTGTACTTTGGCAATGTGAGTCTCTCCTCCTTCTTTCTTTTTGTCTAGACACTCATAAGACTTGTGCCCATTCTTTCCACATGTGAAGCATGTTATGACTTTACCTCTTCCTCTTCCTCTACCTCTAGTACGAGGAAAAGTGTTATTGTCAGCATAATATCCTCTCTGTTCAGTATGCTTCCCTCTCTGTCCAGCATATTTCCCTCTCTGTGAGGTTCCACCTCTCTCAGTTCGAGTCTGGGGTTTCTTCCATTCCTCCTTGGGCTTCTGATATTTGTCCTGGGCAACTGATTTACCTTTGGGTTGAATCCTGCCTCGGCCTCTTTGACCCTGATTTCAGCTCAGCTTCTCTTCCGCTTTCAGAGCCATCTGATAAGCATATTCCACTATTCGGATGGTTACCATGCTCATCTCATCCTGAATATTGTATCTCAGACCATTCATGTATCTGGCAAATTTTTCATCATCGCTCTCCCGATGACCTGCCCTGATGTTCAACTTGTAGAATTCTTCAGTGTATTCTTTCACTGTCATCATCTTTTGTCTCAGGTTTTGCATCCTCCTGAACAGAGTAATTTGATAATCCCTGGGGATGAATTTTGCCTTCATCTTCACGATCATTCTATCCCAGCTTTTGATTTTTTGCTTGCCTTTGCAGCGTCTGTCAGCTTGTAGTTCATCCCACCACAATGTTGCATGTCCTTTCAATCTAGTGATAGCATGCTTGACCTTCTTGTCGTCTTCAACATCTTCATAGTCAAAGTATGTGTCTAGAGCTCTAATCCAGTATAGAAGCTCCTATGCATCCAAGTTTCCCTCATAAACTGGAATGTCCATTTTCACTCTTGCACCCATTCTTGCAATAGCTCTGATCAAACGTTCATTTGCTACATCTTCAGCTGCAACTTCTTCTTCATGTTCAGCCTCAATTTCACTTTCGGAATCACTTAGATCCCCAGCACTGACTGTGCATCTTTGGGTTGTCTCCATGTCTTCGAGTCTAGCTCATAGATCACGCATTTCTTTATCCATGGTTGGATCAGTCATTTGCCTACCTCTTCTTCTTGGAATTTCCCTCTCCTCTGACTAATCGGTTGTTTGTCTGTCCCTTCTCCTTGGCGGCATGGTGAAATTCTCTTTTTCTCTGCTACAGAAAGCAAAGAACCTTTCTATGCTCTGATACAAAAATGATGGCGCACGCTCCCTCCACAACCTGTAGGTCAGAAGGTCCACGTCAACACAGGATATTTATTTTTCACTGGCCCGAAGAGCTTCAGAATGGCTCTTCTATTTCCCCTTCGGGAAACCTGCACCCACAGCAAATTCTCGCGGGATCCCCTCTTTACACTTAGGAGATCGGACTTCTCACTTTTGTGAATCCATTGGTCATGCGCTTGTCTCTCAAATCTCTGAAACCCGAAAACAGTCAACGCTGACCCTTCCTCTTTCTCTTTCGGACTTTTCCTTATCGCGATTTCGGCGATCGCGGTGTCAAGAAGCTTGTTCCCATGATTCCCGAAACTGGATTTTTCCGAACCTCGGATGCGCTCGGAAGCTTTGACCTTTCAACTGTCCTTCACTCCATCGGGACTTCGGACTTCGCGATATCGCAAATCCTAATGCAAAGAATTCAGAACTTCACTCCCCGAAACTCCGAAATGATCAACGGAGTTTGACTCCGTGTCAATAGTGCGCCACCTGTCCACTCGTTGACTCCTCTATGGCCCACACAAATCCTTTTAGCTTTCAGGACTTCGTGTTTCATGATTTCGCGATTCCATTTGCAAAGTTTACGGGACTTTAACCAACAAAACCCCGATATAGAAATTCACATGTAAATCCAACGGCCCTTGTGGCTTGGATCCATGGTCCTACTCCTCCTGAGATTTAGAACCTTTAGGGATACTCGCGGTAACTCCCCTCCTCCTCTGTGAGATATGATGACTCACAGGACTTTGCGAATTCTCTTCAAAGAATTCCGACCATCCGTCCTTCCTCTGAGAACTTCTGCAGAACTAACCAAGGTGTTTCTCTCCGCAGAACTCTTCCTCCTGCTGCCCCTCATCACTATGCCTTCTTTCGACTCCTTCGAAATGTCTAATTCCTTATGAACTTTCCACGACTCTGCATCTTTCAGGAAACCCCTTTGTACGCACTCCTTGTGGCAGACTTTCAAACACTTCCAAGTGTTGAAACCCTTCGACTCTGCGCACACCTATACCAGCAGTCTCTCAATACTTCGCTCAGGTTCGCAACCCTGATGCTTCACTCAGCCTGCGCACTCCTTGCACGGCTCCTGTGCCCAACTGCACTTCTATGGAAATGAGAACAAAAGCATTCTCTCCTGAGCTTTCAGAGACAAACCTCTGAACACCTTGTCGACGCACTCCTTGCGGACAATTCAACTGCACTCCTTGCAGGAACTCTTGCTCAGATAGAGAAACAATTGAAACTCATTCCTCTCTTCTTTCCTCTCAGGTTTCAAACATTCAAAAAGAAATCATCCATACATAGCATAAAAGCAATTTCATGACAGAAAGAGTAAAACATTCATGAGCATAACATTCAAAGACACATACACAAAGAATATATGAACACCATGAGTCTGAATCACAGCTTTCTTGTATTAATTCAGAACTTCTGTACATGGATTCTGCTACACATCTCTTTGCTTCTCTTCTATGCTCTCCTCTATAATCTTCATGCTAATGCTACAATACACAATGAGGGTGTCTATATCCCGTTTTTGCTCTTGCTCTCTAAAATTGTCTAATCTAACATTCAGTTATATCTACCTGCATTTATTACTATAAATGCCTCCTACCTACTAAGGACGAGAGCAAATCGCTCAAGGTACTTTTACATTATACAAGTGTGCCTCCAGTTGATGTTTCATTAATGGTTCAAGATATTTCAAAATTTGTGTTGGGCGCTTTTCCAGCTATTCGTTGTCTCTGCACTGGCTCGCTTGAGATGCTCCTGCATCACACGACGAATGAGGAATGGGAAGATCTGGATGCAAAATCTCTTAGTACCATTCGTTTATGTCTGGCATATGATGTTTTGTTTAATATCGTAGGAGAGGATACAACATCATGCTTATGGAGCAAGTTGGAAAGTCTATATATGACGAAATCCTTGACGAGAAGAATCTACTTTAAGAGACAGTTGTACAGTTTGCAGATGAAAGAAGGTACAAAAGTTGTTGACCATTTGAATACCTTCAATACCTGTATAGTTCAATTGACTAGTATGGAAGTTAAATTTGAAGATGAAAATAAGGCTATTACACTATTGTGTTCATTTCCTGAGTCTTGGGATAATCTAGTCACCTCTATTAGCGTTAGCTCAATAGATGTTTTAGATTATGAATTTGTTGTGGGAGCTTTATTGGTTGAGGAGAAGAGGAGAAAATCTAGTCAAAAAACCTCAACTTCAAAGGCAATGTTGGTCAGAGGTCAAACTAAAGAGAAGAATGAGATAATTTTTTCTTGATCTAAGTCAAGACACAGAAAGGGTAAAGCAAAATGTTGGTACTGTGGCAAAACAGGACATCTCAAGAAAGATTATAGGAAAAGAAATGAATCTAAGGAAAACTCTATGAAGGAAGAAAATTTGGCTATAACAAATTCAAGTATGACTGATCAAGTTTTATCTATTTCTAGTCATTTACAATATCAAGAAGAATGGCAGTTAGATTCAGGTGCCTCCCACCACATGTGCTCACATAGAAATTGGTTCATTTATTACCAATCTGTTGATGAGGGTGTAGTGTTTATGGGAAATGGTATTCCCCGTAAAACTGTTTGGGTTGGCACTATTAGAATCAGGATGTTAGATGGTATTGTTATGGAATTAACGGATGTTAGATATGTACCTGAGCTTAAATCAAATTTGATTTCATTGGGAGTGTTGGATTCTTGTGGATATAAGTATACAGGTCAAGGTGGAGCACTCACATTGTCGAAAGGTAGCTTAGTAGTGATGAAGGAAACAAAGGTTGATAACCTTTATAAGATGGAAGGGAGTACTGAAGTAGCATCTGAAGTGACAGATGTATCTTCTTGTTTATGGCAGAAGCATCAAGGTCATAAGAGCAAGAAAGAATTGCAGGTACTGGTAAGCGGTAAATCATTTCCAGACTTAAAATATTTGTTTCTGAATTCCTACTTGTTTTATATCTCTACAAGTTATGATGGTGGTATAAAGTGATGTTGGGTGTGGGATCCTATTTCTCACAAGGTCATCATTGATAGAGATATAGTATGTATGGAACAACCAAAAGGGTTGATTCAAAATCACAACGGTAAATTTGTTTGCATGCTAGAAAATTCATCGTATGGCCTATTGGTACCCAGGAAAATATACAAGAGGTTTGAATCCTTCATAGTGAGTCAGAATATTTCAAAGGGTATGAATGACTATATTGTTTATAGTACATTCACAATCTTGATGCTATTTTTTGATGATATGCTCGATGTAAGTTGAAGCATGGATAAAATCAGTAAGAAAATGACTCAGGTGGACAGGACAATTCACATGAGGGATCAAGGAGCAGAAAAACAAATTATGGGCATGGAAGTACACAAAGATGGTAATGGTAAGTTGTGGTTGGAGTTCAGTATGAATATTGTAAAACTAGTTTTTATCCCTCTTGCTTTCCATTATAAGTTTTCTTCAAGCATAGGTATTGTTTATAAAGAAGAAAAGGTTATGTCTCATGTAAGTTCAGTAGAAGGTCTGTTGTATGTGATGAAATGGTTAAGACCAGATGTTTCACATGCTAATGATGTTGTCAGATACGTGACAGATTCAGGTGTTGCAATGAAATGGGTGCTTCAGCGTTTGAGAAGCATAAATGTCACTTGTAATGGTTACACTGAGATGGTATGTGATAATTGTAATGTATATTGTAATACAGGTGTCTTGGATAGAAGGAGATCTATCACTAAATATGTCTCAGAACACAGTTGTGGAAGACATTTTGGAGGTGGAGTGACCCCTCAGAAAATCCAAACTCGTGCAAGTCACATAGGAGAGATCATGAAACTAGTTTTATTAGAGAAGTTGCAGTGGTGCTTGGCTTCTCTTGGCTTGCAAAAAAGGTGATGAAAAAAAGGAAGGAGCAAGGTATCAGGTTAATTGTTGTCAAGGTGGAGATTGTTGGGATTTGGTGATGACGAATTCCTCCAAGGATGGATTTGGATCCTATTATTCTGTGTTGGTTGCAACTAAAATAGACCAAGTTAGAATATGGATAAGAGTGCATTTAATAATCAGTTTCTTGTGTAAATGTATATAAATTAATGTAAGCCCATACAGGCAGATACGACAGAGGGAGAGGAATGAGAGAACTTGCAAGTCTGTTGTAATCTCCATGAACCATCGATGCCTATGCTTGGTGGACATAGCCCAATGTTTGGGTGAACCACGTGAAATCCTTGTGTTTCTTATCTGTGTGATTGTTAATTATCATATGTGAATTGTGTTTTCCGCATTTTCAATTCTAACAAAAATAAATATAAAAAGTCACACAAAGAACACATTTAAAAATAAACCCGTCATAAAAAATTCAACAAGAGTCCCCATCAAATTTATACCATGATATTGTGACTTCTCTTTCTAAATTAACATCACTTATGCCATAATAACTTCCTTTCTAAAATATATAACTGTGAGTTCCTTTTCTAAATTAAGATCACCCATGCTATAATAATTTCCTTTCTAAATTATCCTTATGCATGTTAAATTACTTTTTTTTTAAATTGATTTTTGTTATATCCATAGTTCGTGGCATCTCCAACATCTCTGAAACCCGTTTAGAAGCTTGGGAACTAGTAGTAAACGTCCCCAATTGGCTGGGAACTGTTTTGAAACTTGGAAGCTTTTTGGGAGCTTCAACATCAAGAAAATGGGAACTTGGGAACTAGTTTCCCAAATAGAGAGCTTTAAATTAAAATGTAAATATTTGTATTCCATTAGTAGAAATACATAATTTATTACAAATATTTCCATTATATTTATTTAAAATGTCACTATAAAATAAAGACTAAGCACTAAATATTATTTTAAAAATTATTTAAGTAAAAAAACATAATACTACTCACTTTATAATTGTGGATATGAAAAAAATTTAATGCATGTATGTTCTCCTTCAAGCCCAGACTAAACATGAAAGTCCAATAAATCAATACCCTATCTATGGCAAACATTTACTCCAATTTGTTGTTGCTATCAACCAACCATATCATTGACTTTTATTTGTTTTCATATTACAAGAGTAGTACTTTTTAGCTTTTTCTAATGAAAACAAGAATAATGCTTCAAATTTACAAAGATGTTTAAAGTTTATATATATATAATTTAATTTTAAAAATATATTAAAATTTTATATATGTATTTTCAATTTTGTTTTTCATTTTCTAATCAAATCTTTATGGATATTAAAACTTCAATATTGTGTTAAATATATTGTTGTGGTAGGAGCAAAGTTTTCCTAGATTAAATTTGGGAGAAACTTCTACTAGTTATATCTATTCATTTATATATTTTAACTAAATTAATTTGTAATACATTTTTTACTAAAATAATTTGTGCTATATTTATTTATTTATATAAATAAATATTAGCCACTCATTTCAAATATTCCCAAATTAATAGTTACCCTAATCTGCCCAACTTTCTATTTGCTTAGGGTAGAGAGTGGGAATGAACTTGAGTTCCCTCTCCTCGATCAAGAGAGAAATTTTCCTCTTTCTCCAAAGGGAGAACCCAATTCTGGTGAAATACATGTGAATGATTCATGGGATCCTCTTGAGTTGAGAATCTATTAGAATGCAAATCAAGTAGTGATCTTCCTTAGAGCCCATGTAGATTTTTATTTTTTGATTCTTATTCTTCCTAGTCTCTTAGTCTCTTTGGGACAGTGTGTGTGTTGCAATGTGCCCTATTTCAAAACAAATTCTTCATCCCAATGAAATTCATTCATAATAAAATTTCGCAATTTAATTTATGTTGGAATCCCTTTGCTAAAATACATTTCTACACATATTCGGGCATATGTTGATATGTTATGTCTCTCAATTTCTACTTGAAAAATGAAATTTTATTGAAACTGAGCCAATAGTTTAAAGAGAGGATAAACCTAAAAAATGCAAGGGAATGTTTGGAAACATCACTCACACAAGAGAAAATGAAAGAATATATGTCAAAGGGTGAAAAGGAGTCCAAGGTTTCATGCACAAACCTGAGTTTCCCCAAAACCACGGGCCTGAATTAAGAATCACATATTGATTTTGTGCAATACCAAACTCAACTATTAAAAAAACCTTTGCACTGTTGTAGATGAAGGCATATTTTTAATCACTAGCTTCTACATGCTTGAAATCCAGTTATCAAGTGTTGGGATTTACCTGCAAACTAGATATTAATGAACTAAGAAAATAGAGATATAACACACATCAGAAAACACACACTGACATATGGGGAAATGATATCCTTTATTTCTTATCCAACAGTGGAGAAATTGTTTACAAGTCTCATTGAATCACCTTGCGAGCTTCTACATTTAAACAACAAATACTCAAGCATTTTCCAGGCATGTGGAAAGCTTAACACTTGAACCAGTCACAAATTGTCACTGACAGGTATGTGTTGTCACCACCCAAAATCTCCACCTTGAAAAACAATTTCATGATACCTCATCCAACAAATCAATCATCACCTTTCCTACAAGCCAAGAGAATTCAAACACCACCTCAGCTTCTCTAACTATACTAGTTACATGAACATGTCTACATAGTTTGCTCCAGTGTGGACCACTCCACCTACATAGGTAACTTGCACCTGAGGTAGATCTCCTCTTGTTCAAATCTCATGAATCAACATAACCACAGACTAAATCACTACAACTAATATAGGTGATACTCATTCTTCTAAGACATCAAAGAACTCATTTCCATGCTCTTTACCTAGTTTTTCCATGTTTCCATTCACAACACCAACTGCATGTAAAATATTTGAAAATCTTATTACAATTATCAGCCTTCCTATTGTACTTGCATAAGGTACATGAGACATATAATAATTTTCTTCTTTACTGCTAGAACATAAACTTGAAGAAAGCTTACAGTGGAAAGCTAAAAGGGATATTTATCAATTTCACAATGTTCATACTAAACCTCATGAGTATCTTCACCAAAATTCTATTGTGATAGCCACAACTTACCATTTTTGTTGTCTATATGTACTTCTATGTCCAAGTTTTGTTTTGTTTCTCCTAGATCCTTCTTCAAAAGTCATAGTCAACTGAGCCTTTAACATGTTGATCTCAACCATGCTTTACTTGCAACAAGCATATCATCAACATAATACCAAGATAATGAATATGTCATTGGAACTTTTTAAGTAAACACAATGATCATACTCACTTCTTAAGAAAATGTGGCTCACCATGACGGAATCACAACAGGGCATCATGCCTCAAGTCATGGATGAAATCCATTTCACTCCCCGTAGTCGAGGCTTTGAAAGAGGGAAAGACCCTTCTTGTGGTGCATGTGAGATCTGAACACGAACCTCGATCCCTTCCTTTGTGTGTATGTAAAATATTCCCCTCATGATACTCATGCTCACGTCTCTAATCCAGAGACTAGCTAGAGCTCTCAACCCCCATCTCTCTTCTCATGGGCACCCTCTATCAGTTCTTCTTCTACTCTATGTGTGTGGGCACCCTCGACCGCATTGGTCATGGCTTTCACTACTCATCTTTTCTCATCCAATAACTAACGACCATGGCCTCCTCCTCATGTGGATTACTCGACCCCCTTCTCCCTCTATATATGTGGATCATCTTCCATCATCTCTCACAAACCACCTCAGCTCTGATACCACTTGTTGGGATCGACCTGCAAAGTAGATATTAATTAATTGAGAAAATAGAGAGAGAAAACGCATCAGATATCACACACGGAAAGAAGGGGAAATGATATCCTTTATTAGTCATCCAACAGTGGAGAAATGGTTACAAGTCTTATTGAAGCACCTCACAGGATTCTACATTTAAATAGAAAATACTCAAGCATTTTTCAGGCATATGGAAATCCAACCACTTGAGGAACCAGCCATGAATTGTAACTAACATGTATGTGTTGTCACCATCCAACATGGACATCAACACGTTGAGGCCAAATCCCATTGAAGTATAAAATTGAGTTATTCAAGTACAAAAATTGTCCTCATCATCCACATCTTTACCCATGGAAAGGGATAAATAAGGGGCTTCCTATACAAAAAAAAGGAGGGAGAGGGGTGAGTAGAGGAATTATTCTAGATAATTTCCTTGTAAGAGAGGTCACTCTGAATAGTTGAGAGGGAACTTAGCTTTGCAATAAACCCTAGTTTTTTCTCGTTGGTTTTCATTTCCCCTTTTTCTGGTTGTGATGTTTAAGTTCATGGGGAGGGGGCCTCTGCACCCTTCATATGAGGAAACCCTTTCCTTCTAAGTGATTGTTTATTTCTCCATCATAGCTTTGAAACCACAACCCTCCAAGTTTGTTAAGAAACTTGATGGAATGCCAAAGGTTTCCCTCCCTCCCACGGAAATACGAAAGAAAGCAATAGCTCTATCTGATAGAAGATTAATAGGGCAATTTACTGGTATTTGGTCGTCTCTGAAAACGTTTTCTTTTTGGTTGGAAAAAAAAATGGAAACCATTGATAAGAGGCTCTTTGAGCCATTGCTTCTTTATAAGAGGGTTTTTCTCCTTTCCCTTTGAACATAAGGAAGATAGGGATTTAATTTTTTGCAACGTTTCATACTTTCTAGGAGAAATAGGAATGTATCTCAACAAATGGACCCCAGATTTCAGTCTAGAGAATGACGTCCCTTCAGTAGTTCTTGTATGGGTAAGACTTCCTCATTTTACTCATCATTTCTAGAATGACGACGACTTTCGAAGTATTGGGAACTCCATAGGTAAATATATAGATTTTGTTGAACCAAAGGAACTATTATACTCTTATGTAAGGATATGTGTTGAAGTTGAATTTGAGAAAGGAATTCTTGAAGCGATCGTCCTCACCCCAGATAACTAGGAACATATTCAACAGTTGGATGATGAACATTTGTCATTCAAATGAAAATTGTGTCATGAGTACAGTAATTTTTCCAGAAATTGTAAGAAGGTAGAGAAAACCTCTCCCAATGATGGAAGAGAGGAACAATGGCAAGAGGTATCAAAGAAAATGGGTCTTGGGGGGAATAAAGGACAATCAATTGGTCCCTCATCCACTGGTCCTCCCCCATCTGGCTCAAAATCACTTGGTAAAGCTGTGAAAGACCCTATGAAAAAATATATTGCCACATGAAACAAGTTCAAGTCGATGTCTTAGTTAGAAGAAACAACGGAGGAAGAAACCTAGAATCCCCTT
>ML784789.1:48188-93633 GCA_009831015.1 Picea engelmannii
TCATGTGGCCTCATCTACACCAAAGTGCTTCTATTTCACCTTGACTTGCATGATGGCTAGGTTCTGAAGCAATGTCTCCTTCCTATCCAGGATGCATTGAGGATCAAGATGGAATTATCCCTATGCTTCCACTTGTATCATAGTACAATCAATAATCTAATCATATCATGAATATAATTCTTAAGTAAAGATACATGGAACACATTGTGAGCTTTAAGAGTAAGCGGTAGATCAAGTCAATGTGCTATTGAACCCACTCTTTCTAGGACTTCAAATGGTCCACAATAGCGGGACACTAGATTAGTACAAGTTCCCATTCTTAGGGATCTCCTCTTGGGATTCACCTTGATATACACATGGACTCCCACCTTGAACTCTTTGTGAGCTATTTTTTTATATACATAGATTGTATGTCTGTATTGGTCCACTTTCAGGTTTTTCTTAATTATGATCACTTCATGTTCCATCTCTTTCAATAGGTCTAGTCCAAGTGTGATCTTTTCTACTGGATTGTCCCATCCCAACTAATTGGAAATATACACTTCTTGCCATACAGAGCCTAAAATGGGCTCATTTTTAGTTATTCTTGGTATCCATTATTGTAGGAAAACTCTATCAAGGGTAGGTATTCTTCCCACTACTTGGGCTAATGCATAACATGCATCATTATCATATATTCCAGCACTCTATTTACCCTTTCGGTTTGTCCATATGCTTGGGGATGGTAGGCTATGTTGAATTCTAATTGCATTCTAAATCCTGCAAATAGGATTTTCCAGAAGTTTGAAGTGAATTTTGCATCCCAATCTAAGATAATGATCTTGGGCATACCATGCAATCTATAATTTTCTTTCATAAATACATCAACAACATCTATATCTTTAAAAGTGGACTTGATTGGAATAAAATGAGCTACCTTATTCAGTTTATCCACCACCACCATGATTACATCGTGATGTGTGGTGGTTCTTGGAAACCCTATGATAAAGTCCATGGAGATAATCTCCCACTTCCATTCAAGAATTTTCAATGGTTGCAACAATCTTGTTGGGTGTTTTTGCTCAACCTTGACTTGTTGGCACTACGTACACTTAGAAATGTACTCTACAACATCATTTTTCATTCTCATCGATGAATAGAGTTGTCTTACTGCAATTATCATATTTTGGTAACCAATATGACCCACATAAGGTCTCCTATGGAACTCATCCATTATGAGGTTTTTCAACTCTATTGAATCATGTATGTACATCATGTTGTTGTACATCAACAAACCATCTACTGTGAATTGGTATTCCTCATACTTTTTCCTTTTTGGTTCTTGTTGCAAGATTTATTTCACTAGATTAAAATGTTCATCACTTTGTGAGAGAATTATGATTATCTTCTTGATATCAAATTCCCACATGCTTGTTGTTTCTAAGTGCATATGACATTCAATTTTCCTTTCCTTTTGTATGTTTGATCTCGAAATCTAATTCATTGATTAGTGCCATCCACCTGGCCTTTATGGAATTCAACCGTGGTTGATCAAATAGGTATTTTAGTCCATAGTGATATGTCATCAAGATGAATATGTTGATTATTTGGGTTGGTTGTCACTGATGTCATCCCTTGAAGAAAGTCTAGAAGCGAATTCTGGTAGAACAAAGGTTTGGGTAATGGACCCAAGTTTGTTTGATGTATAATGGTATGATTTTTAATATATTTGAAGGTAACACTATTTTATATGGATAGTACATATCATTTCATTTCTGGTGGTATGTGGAACGCCACTTAAATCCTCACGGTTAGAGAGTTATGGCCATGTGAAGTTGGATAACCCTCGTGAGTCATCTAGAAGCCCCAAAAGGTCAAAGTAGTCAAAGTGGTTGCAAAGAAGAAATTATTTAAATAATAAAGTGAAGTGATGAGTGTACTATAAGTCAAAGTGGATACAAAATAAACTGTTTAAATAATAAAGTTAATGAGAAATTACTAAGTGGACAAGTGGTTAGAAGTGGGTTATCCCTAAAATAAGGAAAGTGGTTTAAAGGTAACCCCTTGAGGAAGCTACATAAAAGTATAAATAAGAGGAAAGGGTCTCTCATTTAATCACACTTGAGCATATTGAATATATAGAAGTGACGGAGGTAACCAAAGGATATCTAAGGCAAATTTCATAGGGAAGGTGAAGTAAAGAAGGCCGAAATTCAAGGGAGGATAAATTATTTTGATGATGTTTTCTAAGGTATGTTATTTACAAGTCATCTCACCATTTTCACAATAAATTATTTTCTAGAATGATTCAGACTGGGAAATATGGAGGTCGTTCAGGAAACATTTCCAAGTAGCTATGATAAAAAATTCAGCTTGTGGGTCTTTGTATTTTTGGAGTTACACTTTGTGGAAAATAGGGTTTGTGGTTAGTCCCGAAACTAGTCTAAAATAGGTGTTTCGGGTAAAAATGTCATAACTTCTTCATAACATATACAAATTCAATAAGACAAAATGTATTGGTTAGAGTACATTATGTAGTATTCTTTCTACAATTTTCAGATCCATACAACAAATATTCTGTGTGGGGCACACTCTACAAGTTCACTCTCTAGAATAAGCCAGGATTAAACAAGGTATGTCATTTTTGCTATAACTCCTTTTCTAATAGGTTCCAAGTAGTGAAACCTGGAGGAATTGCGTAAAAGACACCGAAGAACATTTTTTATTATTTTCATGTCTTTATTCATTACAGGTACATAGTTATGATTATTTCAAGCTAGGGTTGTTGACTAATTCAAAATTAGTCATGTGAGACTAAAGTAAAGTTTGATGAAAATGCCAGTCTCTTGTTGTTAAAGTTAAGGAAGGTTTGCAGGTATGTGATCATATACACTAGGTCTATTACAAAGTTACAAATAAGATTTGGATGATGAAATTGATGAGGGATTTTGGTTGAGGTACATGTTGGGTACATGGTTGAGACAAGTAGTTGATGAGTTGGCACAAACATGAGGTGTATAGTTGATGATGTTGGTACATCTTGATGAGTCATAATTTATGTGTATTTGATGCATTATTGGTACATATTTGGTGCATGGTTGATCCACTCGTTGATGGTATAGGTTGAGGTACAGGTTAGTGCATGGTTGATGCACTTGTTTATTGTACATGTTGATTACAGGTTGTTTGGTGCAGTTTGATTGGTATGGGTTTACAGCAGTATATCTCACAGTGATAGTGTGACTATGGTTCCATCATTCTACTTATATTTCAGGGTGGTTGGATGGGGCAAGGACAGGTGGTTGTAGCCACCTTCTGGTTGTAGACGGAGAACATAGGGGGTTGTAGCCTCCTTCTGGTTGTATTCAGAGAATTGGGGAGTTGGAGCTTCCCTCAGGTTGTAGCCTGAAAATAGGGGGTTGGAGCCTCCTTCCAATTGCAGCTGGAAAAAAAGGAATTTGGTGCTTCCAATAAATGTAATTCTTAAATACATATAAGAAAAAAAATTATGTGGTTTTCTCCCACTTTGGGTTTCCACGTAAAAAAATCGGTGTATTGTGTATGTGTATGATTGCTCATTTGTTCATTGTTTATTTACTCTACAAATATTGGATGATAATGCTACATTGATATAACACTTGCATTTTATGGTTAAAAGGGATTAAATTGATCTATTATTGATTCTCCCCCTTTCTCATTAATCCAACAGAATATTCTTCCAAGTAGGTAATGCCTCCACATTTTTAAAGCATGCACAATGGATGCAAGCTCCAAGTCATGAGTAACATAACATTGTTCATGCTCATTTAATTTCCTAAATTCATAGAAAATGACATGTCCCTCTTGCATGAGAACCCCACCGAGTCATTCCTTGCAAGCATCAATGCAAACTAAGAAATATTTTTCAAGGTATGCAATTTTTAGGATAGGGGCATTGGTTAAAAGGTGTTTCAGTTGTTGAAAGTTCATCTCACACCTCGCTAACAATACAAACTTCACCCCTTTTCTCTACAATGATGTGATGGGATGACCAATCTTGGAAAATCCCTTAATAAACCTCCTATAGTATCCAGCTAATCCCATGAATGATATTATCTCAAATACATTATGAGGGATTGGCCAATCCATAATTACCTTAATATTTTATGGATCAACAGCCACTCCTTTATCGGAAATTATATGACCCAAATATTGGATCTCCTTCTAAAAAACATCACATTTGTTGTGCTTATCATGTATTTGGTGATATCTTAGCACCTGCAGCACCTACCTAAGATGCTCTTGATGCTCTTCCTTGGTCTTGGAATATATCAGGATATCATCAACAAACACAAGGACGAACTTGTTCAAATACTTACTGATAAAGTTATTCATCAAACACATAAATGTGGTTGGTGCATTGGTAATCCCAAAAGGCACCACCATAAATGGAAGTCCAATTTTTCTGTGTGGACAAATAGTCAGTCCATGCCTATAAGTACATCATATGACCCCAAAGGTAGAATATTTAAGGTTACTTGTGTATGCATTTCATTCATTTTAAATAGGCATGCTTCAATCATTTCAGTCACCTTTCACTTAGTTCCAATGGCTAGCTGAACTAACCACGATTTTGCATGCTTTTTCCTCTGCAAGGCACATGCCTCAACAACTTGGGGTGAAATATAGCTAAGGTTAGAACCAGGGTCAATCAAAATAGAAATTAGTTGTTTGGTGATTATACCTTCCAACTCCACCACTAAAGATTTGTGGTTTGATTGTCGATTCTCAATAGTTGCATAGATTTGTGGCACATTCCCTGCCACATCATTAGCAATAGTGGCCTCTTAAATATTGTAAATCCTTTTACTATCATGGTACATGTGAGGGAAATCCATCAACAGATGTGCCTCTCCAAAAAACCATCATTATAGAGGTCCATTCTTCTTCTCCTCTACTTTCTCACTTGCTCTCTTGGCATGTTCCCACTTTGAGATGGAAAATTTTGTTGGTGTATACTTCTAGTTGAATGACTGAGTTAAGAACCTCTTTTTGGGTTTTTATACTAAGGTGATTTAAATCCCTTCCTATGAAATCCAAGATTATATTTCATTCTCCAATCCTTAAGAGGTTGCTACCTATGTTTGGATTGATCATAACATCATTTGGACTTTCTAATGGTGTCCTCTAGTATCTTAGGCTCGTAGAACTCAATCCTATCCTGATAAAACTATGGTAATCCACTTATGAAACATTGAATCCTTTCTTTCTCATCCTTGAGGTAGGTAACATACCTTAACAACTCCAATAACCTCTTGGCATAAGCATCCATGGTAAGTTTCCCTAACTTATGTTCATGGAACTCTCTAATCTTACCATTGTAGTATTTTTTTTATAAATATGCCTTCCTAAAATATTTATCGAACTGTTTCCAGGTCAGATTCCTTTCCTTTAATCCCTTAACATACTTGAGGTCTTCCCACCATATGGAATCTCCTCCATTCATATTAAAAATGGTTATCTTTTCCTTTGTATTTTCTGAGTAATTATGCACTCAAAAATACTGTCTTAATCCTTGCAACTGGGCCTCGACATCCTCTCCTTTATTGATCTCTCCATAAAAGTTAGGTGGCTTTTCCTTCTTGAATTTATCTATCAAAGAACTCTATGAGTGTCTCTTATTATTTTTCTTGTGGATACTTGATCCAGTGTCACTATTGGACGTCTCTTCTGTAGTGGTATTTCCACTAGATAACTATGTGTAAGAGTCTCCACTAGCTATGTTTCTCTTAGCTTCTCTATGACTTTTCCTGGAGGAACTCTTCCCCACATTACTATGATTTGGACCATGATTTTTCTTATCTGAAGGGCTCTAGATCTTCTCATACTCTTGTCATCCTGCATTGCTAGTATTTGGACCTTGTTGCAAATGATTTTGGATCTCAAATAGACTTTGTAGTAGCATTGCATTTAATTTTTCCTGCTCAAATTGAGCTCTCATGAGCCTTTCATTGTTTTCTTTCAAAATCCTCATTGTGGCTACCAAATATGGAGGGGTTTCTCTATCCATCCTTCCATTATATTCCTATCTCAAAATTGTGAGGTCTCTTCCATATTGTGTTGCACCATTCACTTTTGTTTCCTTTTCCTTCTCAGTATCTCCTTCGTGTTGGAATAGCAAGCCATTATTAGAAAATCGTATTTGAAATCACATGAAAAAATACTCTTAGCCTTATGTTGACACTTGAATCCATTAGGACCAAAATGGAAACCTCACGAGGATGTAAATCCCCTTACATTTTTATAGAGGTGGTACTCCTCTTTACTTTAAGATTTTCTTGGGATTCTAGATATTCAAAATATGGGACTTGACAGAAGTTTGTCACGGTAATCAAATAAATATAAAGATTCTAAGAAAGATAAATGGAAACTGTTTTCTTTTCTTTTTTAAAGAAAGTTCCTGAGAATGGACCGAGAACCGCACACATTCACACATTTAAAGCAAATAATCAAAATTTCCTCACATCCATCATAGTTTAAAATAAAGATTTATGATCACATAAAAAAATAAAAAGAAGATGATCTGCATGCATAAGAGAACTTTAACAGAGTGGACACATGGGAATCTCAAATAAATATAATGATAGATCAATTTCAAATACTTTATACTCAAAACTCAGAGTTACAAATCACAGTCGAAACTGATCCCGAAATAACTCTCTTGAAATTTCTAAAAAATATATAGTTTGTTACATATTCTTCGAAATTTAAAATGTGTTTATCTTAAAGAATGGGATTGGGGATCCCGTAGGCCATAAAGAAAATATACACAAGAATGAATATTTTAGAAGGAATATGGTGGGCGGTAAAAGAACATCAAAACTTGGTAAGAAGAAAAGAGAGGTTATCAGTCTTCAGTTAAACATTTATATTCAAAGAAGAGGAATAATTGGATGAAGGACTTGATAAAGAAAGAAATATGTGATCAGCATAAACTTACTATGATGGTCTCTCGTGTCTTCACTTGCTTGATGGTGTCATTTTATTGTCTTCATTAATGGTTACATGAACCATCTCAATTGTTTATTGCCCCTCATCAGTCAATTTTTCTATAGCTTTCTTGAACCATTATTCAATATAAATTTTCATTGGTGCCACGTTGATTTCATGCCGGATTTTTATGTTGAACAACTCACCCTCCAAGTCTCTCAGATCAAGGGAAATGTCATGTAATGCTTCTTCAATGTTCCAATTTTTCATGGAGTATTGCACTAGTCAATTGTCTATGTCGTCCTCATCATATTCAAGTATACCATAGAACTTTTCAACTGACAACCCTTTAAAAATCTCAACTTTCTCTTCAAATTGTTTCTTTGTGAGGAATATCAATTTGAGAATTATTTTGGGGTCTTGTACTTCGTTAGTACTCCTGTCTAAGTCTATCTATGTGAGCCTCTTGAATAATTCTTCCCTCGTTGATATAGCTTCATTGCATGCTTGAACAATATCACTTAAGTTTTTTATCTTTTATTTCCATCACACCTTCAACTATTTTATCCGACTTGGGGAGGGTAGATCCTCCTCTCTTCTCTGTAGTTTTGTCATATAGGAAACTCTGTTTCCAAAGGGTAGTACAACATCAAGGTAAAAACCTTCTTCATTTTTTAGGTAGTATTGCAAATACTCATGGAAGGCATGCGCCCTCGATCCAAAATAAGCAACGTTTTTCGAAGTTTCCCAAGCCTTTGTGATCAATTTCATTATTTTCTTAATATTTATTTCCAAATAGCTCTTGGATGATGTAATTAATCTTGAGGATCCTTTTAGTTTAGAAGCAGGTGTGGTGGGTCCAATTATTGTCAAAGGACTGGAAAGAAATGGAAGAGGCATTAAGGAATATTCCAGTTCCTTGATCATTTCTTTCAACTTCATGTTTTCCACTTCAAGACCACCAATGGAATCATCTAGTGCATCATTGGTTGCTCTATGAATTCTAAAAATATGGAAAGGTCACATATATCTTAGGTCAACCTTTGAACAATATTTTCCTTTCTTATTCTTTATGTCACCTTTCTCAATAATCAATTTCTTGGATTCCCTGTCAAAGATAGCGCTCTGAAAATCATATGACTATTCCTCATTGAAGGTCTCATTCTCAATAATTTCCAATGATGGATTATGATGGTTCGTGCTCCCTGGTTGATCCAGTGTGAGAAACATTTTCTCGATGTCCACCTCGAGCTCCATGTCTTCAAGGGGGAATTTGTTTATGTCACTTTATATGCGGTGGTCTTACTCCTCATGCACAACATTCTTCCTCTTCTTTCTCAAAGGAAGTTTGTGCGAGCTCTCATTTTTTCCCATATGGGGATTATTTTCTCCTTCGTCGTTGGAAATGGTGTTGGTAATTTTCTTGGTCGGGTGGGCCACTGGATAATTTCTCCGAGATGTGGTAGTCTTAGGAGTGACATTTGGGGACTGGATGCTCTTCTTGTTGGGACCCTTTCCTTTATGCTTGTAGAATTCATTAGTACTAAGTATTGTCTCCAAGTCACCAGCATTGTGAGAAGGAGCGCCTAAGTTATTGTCTTCTTCTTCACTCAGAAAATTATGAATAAATGAATTGTTGAATCCTATTGCCATCATATGTTCCATGAAAATCTCGTTAGGGTCAAACCCTTTTATCTTTTCAGCATATTTCAGATTCAGATTGTGGAAGTGGTTTGCAAATTCATCGATTTTGTTTATATTCCTAAAAATAAAGTCCCCAATTTTCCAAGGCAAGGGTATGAATTAATTTTTTCGTTTCTCATGAAAAAAGTGCAGCCAGAAATTATACTGCCTTGTGACTTTTGTAATAAACATTTTATCAGATACATAGCATGGAAGAAAGGAGGGATTTTCCTTAGAACTGAAAATCCTGATAACGTTGTGATTTTCCATTTGCTCCAATGTCGCCTTTTTATCCAGGAATTTATTTTCCTGGTTGGATATTCTGGGGGTATATTTTCTAAACAATAATCCTTTGAAAACTGGGACACAATTATTGAAAACTTCATAGAAATGCAAAGAAACTTTCTATCTCCACAATACTTGGTACCAGAAGGTAATTGGGTCAAGTTCATAGTTCACCCTCTTACAGATAGACAATTTAGGAAATTGACAACAATATGTTATCGCAAACACCAAATAAGAAGCCATAACTAATTTCTTATCTTTTTTGTACTGTGACAATTGAGAGGAGATTTCAATAGAAATCAATTTTCCCCAATCAAAAATAGCA
Organism: Picea engelmannii; assembly: GCA_009831015.1. Taxonomy (NCBI): domain Eukaryota; kingdom Viridiplantae; phylum Streptophyta; class Pinopsida; order Pinales; family Pinaceae; genus Picea; species Picea engelmannii. Next base: position 57,430 of record ML784789.1, read on the forward strand.
TGCTCTTTGATGGTAAAATATAAGATATAGAGAATCATGCGGGAAATGTTGGCGATACTTTCTTAGCCTATCACCATGGTGAACAACCAAGCAATTTTCCGAAAGGGGTTTTTGAACGATTCGACCTGCAACCTAGTAATGTCTTCAGGGACGGTCACGGGATTCTCCAAGAACTCCGGAAAGATGTCCAAACCATTGTCATGCTTTTTCAAGAAATCCCTGCAATCCTCTCCTTTGAAAGTAAGTGTTGGCTCAGGGAGTTTAAACATATTATGGAACACTTGAGGTGAAAGAGAGATGGGTGAATGGTCTTGAATAATCCATTGACTTGGTATATATTTCTCAACGCACCATGTAATCAGTTCCTTGCAGTCGAAAACCTCAGGGACACACTGCGCACGAGCAATTCTGGATGTCCATATCACTTCCTTCTGAGTAGAGGGGGATGAATAATAAGAATATGATCTAGACCATTGAAAGTTCTGGTCCTCACACCCAAAAATATTCAAAGTATCACCGCAGAACTGTTGCTGAGTTGTTGCGGCCATAAGTTGACGAGAGTAATCCTTTAATCCAGATAATATTTGTAATGAGTGCTTGAGAGAGATAACAATAATATAATCTTCGTCAAATCATGCTTTAATGTGGTTTAATGATAAATCTCCTCAATCCCTTCGCTTATTAATGACAATATTTGTGAAACCTTCATGATGAGTTAGTAGGATTAAAACATTCTTAAATGTTTATTGGGAAAATCACAAGGATGGCGAGGACGGCCAAGAGCAATTAGGATTTGGGAATTTTGTGAACCCGCGAACCCACAACTGCGAAAGGTCGAAAATAGGGAAAGTGTTGTAATGCAGTCGGTTGGACTCAATATAGGAGAGATGAGATACTTAGGCACTTGGTAAGTCTGATGTTCATAATGTAGATCGTGGATATTTGGATGAAAAATGGATATCGCGGAACTTGGAATATGAAAGCATTAACCTATGACTGTAGAAACGATTAAGTATAGAATAATATTGTAGTCGATCAGACTCATGATATGGGAGTATGGATGGAGATGAAGATCCATGAGTCCGCCAACCCGCAAACCCTTTGTTTTAAAAAACGATTAAGTATAGTAACTAGAAAGGGAAAAGAGAAGGGAGAAAAGAAAAGGGGAAGTGAGGGTAGGTATAGAAGAGGGAAAAGAAATGGAAAAAAGAATTTGGGAAAATAGAAAGGGAGGGGGATTTCAGAAGCGGGAAATGATCTCAACAATTGGCTCCAACTGTGGGATGATAACCCTCTGTGGGTTTTCAAGAATCCAGAAACTTTATGACTAGGTGCTTCCGTCCATTGGGCTATGGAGTCAAAGGTAAGAATATACAAACTAAAAAAAATAAAAAAATAAAAAATAAAAATTGTGTACAAGGAGAATGAGAAAGTTTTAGGTGAAGAAACCTTTCAAATGTTGTTTGTTGATAGGAAGCATCAATATTTTACCCTTCATGTCTTGGAGCATATAGGAATCAAAACCCAATATCTTTTCAACAATGTGGTCCAATCCAGAGTGCTTTGAACTTTGTATGCATCGATGGTTTCTCATTGGCCTTGTTCCAAAGTAACACCAATTCTCCCTTCTAAAAATTCCTTACAGTTGCACTCTGATCAAAATATCTTTTGATACTCCGTTGTCTCTGAGAAGTTTAGTTCAAGGCTTTGCTTCTTTCTTCTCCAATTTCAACAATTGGTTGATCCTCCTTTAGATAGGTGAACTATCTTATGTATCTTTTGTATTAACCACAAAATTCAAGGGGTTGAGTTCGAGGCTAATTGGAATTTTCGCTTCTTTCCCATAAACAAAAGTATATGGGGACATTCCAGTGTTGTCCTTTGGAATCATTTTTCTTTCCCACAACACATCGGTGAGCTTCAAGTGCCAATTCCTTTGGTTCTTGTCAATAGTTTTCTTTAATATCTGAACAATTGTCTCATTTGTGGATTATGCAAGACCATTGCCTTGTGGATAATAATTTGATGATTGATCTATCATTATCTTTATTTGAGTTTCCCATGTGTCCACTTTGTTAAAGTTCTCTTATGCATGTGGATCATCTTCTTTTTATTTTTCATGTGATCAGAAATATTTATTTTAAACTATGATGGATGTGAGGAAATTTTTCTTATTTGATTTAAATGTGTGAATGTGTGAGGTTCCTAGTCAATTCTCAAGAAATTTCTTTAAAAAAAAAAAAAACATTTTCCATTTATCTTTCTTACAATATTTATATTTCTTTGATTACCACGATGGACTTCTGTGAAGTCCCAAATTCTGAATATCTAGAATCTCAAGAAAATCTTAAAGTAAATGGGAGTACTACCTCTATAAAAACGCAGGGGGATTTACATCCTCGTGAGGTTTCCATTTTGGTCCTAACTGATTCAAGTGTCAACACCTTATCAAGGCTTCCATTTGCCTTAAAAGTCTAGAACCATGACTCTATTCATGTTAAAAAACCATTGTTATCACTCATTAGCATAGTCAAATTATTCAACAATAAAGACATAAATTGTTATCATGCAAGATATTACGAAATTCAATCATCTTTGTTGGCCCATTCAAGCCTAGAGTTTGAACCTGGATCTGATACCACTCTATAACACAATTGACCCCCTAAACCCTAATTAGTTTGTTGGGATGTGAAAAATATTATTTCCAAAGTGAATTTGATCTCGGATTTTAAGCCCCAAGGTGGAAACTTGCTCACATGGAGTGTTCCACCAACTAACTATGCAGTCATAAATGGGTTCCAAACCAATTAGAATGACCTTCCGAAGTATTTCACACTTTACCCTCAACCACATCATATATCCTACATGGTTTTTGTGTGGACTCTTCCACATCACATGCTCAGAAGAACAAGTAGGTGTGTGTTTTGGTGTGACAGTGACATGTCCTCGGACACGACACACCCCATTAGAAATCCTTTGGAAGAAAGCTTCTATGCATCCAGGAGATGAACTCATATGGATCGATCCTGGCATACTCAACACAGATTAATCAACGGATGGTGGCAGGTTGGATTTTCCCTCTTCAGAATATGGATTGTGCAACCCCAACCTTTTTTTTTTAATATATTCTCCCGACCGCCTTATTCCTGATAGATCCAACAAATGATAAATCAAGTGAAACAACGATCTCGATTCACTCAGAACCCCAAACCACACGACGGGTAGCGATCTTTCCCAATCTACCCTAATTTCTCAACGGGTGTGGTCCATAGCAAGATATATGGTTGAGATCTCATCAGGTGGATACCTCAGTAGATCAATGGCCCTCTCCCACTCAAACTTTCTCTATCGAGAATTACCTCCTTCCCCGAACTGGAATTTTCCAACATATCTGATGGTCACCAAATCCTCAAATTTATTAGTATGGAATCTCTCGGATCTCAAATCCGCTTAATGGTTAATATCCCTCATGAATCCAATAGGGTTTTCTATTGGGATAGACCCACAACAATATCGACAACTCAGATCTTGTCGGCCAAACCTCCATCATATCCACAGCTCTAGTCCATTCAGAATTCCTCTCTCAAGTTTTTTTTTCCAATAGGAGGTTCCTTCCACGTGTTCTTCGTGGATGTTTCTGAATGTTTCATTCCAAAAATCTTAGTGGAACAATCCATAGTCGGATCTATGGTCTAAATATATTTGATTTGACCTCCTGGTGAATTGACTACTCTCATCAACTCGAAACATTCCCATCGGGAAGTTCACCTTGGCATTACTCACGTGTTTTCCTGAATGGTCCACCTTACAAAAGACTTCCTCTGACACTCAAATCTTTGATGACTAGTCAGGATATACTCTCCACATCAAATATACAACTGAGGTTTTTTTGGGTAGTTAGTAGGGAAAAAAACATGGGTATAGAGAGATTCAAGGCAAACTAACTCTTCTGCTTCTTGAATTTTCTGCAGGGCTCTGGCTCCTACTCCTCAGACCCTTGGCTCGCATCCTCCATACATAGGTGGTTCCTCCTAGTGGACCCCAAAGTGAATATTTTCTCATCATGTAAACTTTACATTCAATGGATTAGGGAAAACACAAGGTTATAGGCCTCCATCAAACCTCTCACACACAGTCACCCCAGGAAATTAATCGAACTTGAAAAGAACCTCATTATACAAATAGGATTTAAATTTTAGCATTCATTTAGCATGTTAAAACTCCTTTAAGACCAAATGAAATTTCATATTCATTTACAAATATTTGCTAAATACATTCAGAAACACTTAATGTTTTTTAGGTGAAGCTTCAACCTGCCAACTGACTGAGGGTGAATGTATTTCCACCCAAGCGTCGACTCTGCTGCAATTTTTCTTTCTACAACAAGCCACCCCCATGTCAGGTCATGATACCGCCAAGGGACTCTCATAGTTTTTATTTCAAGTTAAGAGGTTGGTGAGGAAGGTTACTCTCCTTAAATACATTGACAATCACAGAAATTCCCTCTTCCCATTGATCCCAAGGCCTCCATGAGATTACCAGGTGCTTTCCCAATTGGATTTTCTCTACACAAGGGATTTCCTTCACTACTACATAGTCCCTCAATGTTCTCTCCTTACCAGTGTCGATTTCTTTCCAGAAAGCACCAGCTCGTGGCCCTGTTGGCCCTTGGTTATGGAAGGAAGTGAAGAACGAGGAAGAAAAGGTAAAAACCAAGCTTCGCAGGAGACACAGTGACTTTCACTGGGTCGAAGTGAGCAAAAGAACAGAAAATATGGAGCGAAGTGTCGAAAAACAAGCCATTGGATGAGGAGATGGAGGATGACAAATCAGCAAGGAATATGGACCGAGGATGACTCAGGAAGTGGAAAAATCCATCATTAGATTCCTTGGAGCACCGCGAGATGAAGAAAGAAAGACAGGTTGGCAAATACTGGAAAGAATGGGTCAAGTTGACCTAGGGTTGTAGACACCTAGGGTTTTGGTAATTAGGGTTTTGACACTTAGGTTTTGACCTGAGGTTGTCGGTGAGGGATTGTAATGTACAAATAGAGGTCGAGAGGACCTAGGTCAAGTCGGTATTATGGTTGAGCCTTGTTATCGATTATTGTTCATTGGGAGAATATTGTATTATGGGTGAGAGAAGTGTTGAGAGAGAGAGCCTTCTGGTATTGTAAGATCTTCAGCTGGGTGCGAAGATCATGTCCTGCAGCTGGGTGCGTAGGAAGGGAGAGAGAAAGAGAGACGAAGAGAGAGGATCTGTTGGCCAAGAGTGTAGATCAAAACTGTAAGCTTTATCTTAATATATCATAAGCACAGTTTTGTGGACGTATCCCTAGAGAAAGGGTGAACCACATACATTTGTTGTTGTGTGTGCGATTGATGCTTTGAGCTCTGATGTTGTTATATTGTTACCTGCATTATTGTATTAGATCATATCTATAGCTATGAAGGATAGATCTATCTAGTTGAATGATAGATGCATGTTATGTTGTTGTTGTAATAAGAACCACTTGATATTGCCCTAGTTGTAGACATCTTTGTCCTACAACCCCCTCATAGCTGCTTCAGGTGAGACTGCATCTGCTTCATAGGTGTTGCTGAAAGGGCCAGTAGTTAGGGCTTGTTGGTGTGCTCTTAGGGTTGAACCCTAGGTCTACCCCTGTGCCAACAAATGTTTTCTTTGCTGGGACAGGAATCTTTTTAAGGGAATGTCAAGGTGGTTCTCGTCGAAGACAGAGATTCATAAGTGGATAGAGGATCAAGAGAAGGACTTTGTTGAAGCCCAGAACAAGAACCCTAAAATAAGCACTGAAGATTAGATACAAAGATACATCTTCACCAACATTCATGAGATCTTCTTTGGAGGAATCCATCAGAAGCTACATGAGTGGTTGTCTAGGTTAGATGACACACAGTTTGAAATCAGATCTAGACCTCCTGTGGTTTGGACACCAGCATTGATCTAGAAGGTCAAGAGAGTCGACAAAGTTGTATCCAGAGCAGTAGATCACTGGTTTGATAGTACCGTCGGAGGGTATATCACCAAGTTTGTTGTTGACAAAACAAAATTGTATAGCCAAGCCGAGAGATACTTTTTCAAATGACCCAGAGGAAAATTTTTGCACTTCCTGAAGCTAAGAATCAAGATGCTCTTGCATGAAAACCACATATTGAAGATACAGTAGATTGATCGGACCTGAAAAGGCTAATGTTCAAGATCTCGGATAGTGACAATGACACAGAAGCAGGACATACGCGCAGTGGGAAAGTATTCCAAGGAGTTCACCTTGAGAACTTGTTTAAGAAAAACTACGAAGAAGAAGGTTTCTATAGTGGAGAAGAGGTAGATCTAACCAACAAAGATCATTCAAAGCCCACCAGAACAGAAGAAGGGGAAGTTGAAGAACTGCGCCAAAGCGAGCTAGAAACCTCAGGAACTACGTGAACTACTGAATTAAGTAACGTTAATCCTCCTGTTGTCCCAACAATACTTAGTAGTCAGAATAGTCAGAACCACCAGAGTCTTCAAAGTACTGTTACTAGTAGCTCAGCATCTACTCAGACAAGAACCCTAGTCATCTTTATGGTAGATGAAATGAGACTCCCTATCTTTAGAGGAGATGGATCTGAAGATCTAGATCAGCATTGGTTTTTGTGTGAGGTCGTATGGAATATTAAAAGTATCACCAATGAAGCCATCAAGAGAACCCAATTCAGCACTACGCTAAGGGACCGCACACTGAGTTGGTACATGAAACTTGTCCAAGGACTGGCACAGCCTAAGCCCCTGAATGAGATAAAGAATGTGGTGATTGGAGAGTTTAAGAAACCTAAGTCGGAGTCAAAATGTATTACGGAACTAAAAGAGATTAAACAAAAGGTAGCATAACCTGTTTGGGAGTTCAACCAAAGATTCAAGACCCTAACAGGTCGATTAACTTTCCAAATCCCCGACGAACAGAACAAAGAATGGTTCATCGCTGCATTGTTACCACACATAAGAATCCCTCTGATGAAGCAGAAGATTGCATCTCAAGTAGAATATTTGGAGATCGCCATGAATCTTGAATCATCATCAATGGAAGAATCTAGCTCAGGCATTAGCCAGATCATGAGCCAGCTAACTAGTTTGTCTTTACAGGTCGAGGATATGAAGAAAGATAAGGGAAAAGAAAAAAGGGAAGATATCTTGTGTGTAAGATGTTGATCTAAAGGCCATGATAAGGAACATTGTCCCTTATTTCATGAGTACTTGGCATTAGGGGCACCGAGCCCCTTAAAGCAAGTTAACCTACCCTGGTGCGATGTATGCAGAAATAGGCATCGCCCAGGTGAGTGCTACTACATGCAAAAGTATGTCCAGACACCCACAAACTTGTATTGTACATTCTGTAAATCCATGGGGCATGATGATCGGGATTGTAGAGCTTATTATCTCATATATGAAAGGTCGAGAGACATATACAAGATTCAAGGTGAAGTACAACAAGAGGGAAACACTTCGTAGTACAACTCTCTGGGGAGAGGAAATTTCACTCCTCGTGGTGGCTATAGAGAACAAGGACGAGGACGAGGTATGGGTCAAGGCTGAGGAAAAATAATCTGTTACAACTGCGCGCAGTTGGGACATTTAGCAAGGGATTGTCAAAATCCCTACACAACCTGTAGTTACTGTAACTCCTTTGAGCATGTCATAGAGGAATGCCCTGTGTTGTTGGCTAAACTTCAGGAAAGACGAGGACCCCAGCAGAACCCACAAGTACAACTGATATATGTTGAACCTCGTGGAGCAGACCCTAGAGTCATTGTTATCACTCGAGGAGGCGTTTCTAAAGGAGAAGACAGAGCATCCCAAGGAAAGACCGAAAATGACCACGGAGTCAGGAAAGCTACAGAAAATACCCTAACGTTCGATGCAAAGAAAGAAAGGCAGATATTCGAGGAGGCAAGAAAAGAGTTCAAAGGAGATCAAGGATCTTCATCAAAGAGACAACCAAAAATCAAAGAATATGGCATGCCTCGGGCGTTTGATCTTTCTGCATCACCAACAAAAGGGAAAGAGGTAAGAAAACCCATGGAATTCTTGTACACTTGTGTTAAGTTGATTCAAGATAAAGGCGTTATACAAGAATTACAAGATTTAATCAAGCAGTATGAACTAGGAAAAATAGACCCCTTACTGAATAGAGAAGTGCACCAAATTGGAAAAAGGAGAAGGATAAATAAAGAATTACACTTGAATGCTCAGATAGGAGAGTATGAGATAGACTATGTGGTCCTCGATTTAGGGTCAGAGGTCAATGTCATGACGAAGCAGACTTGGGCACTGATGGGAAAACCCAAGTTGATATATTCCCCTATCAGGCTTCGCATGGCTAATCAGCGATTTGTCAACCCATTTGGATGATTAGAGCATGTCCCAGTGGATATCGATGGAGTAAGAACCTTTGCAGATTTTGAGGTAATTGAAATTGTTGATGATAACTGCCCTTACCCTGCATTGTTAGGAATTGATTGGGCCTTCGACAATTCCACTATTGTTGATCTAAAGAAAAGACGCATGACATTTGAGAAAGTTGGACTTAGGGTCGTTTCACCTTTAGATCTAGATGAGGGTCCATGATACACAGAACCTATCAGAGAAGAGGAGCACGCATTTGAACTGGAAAACATCTACAAATTAACAGCCAGACAGTAGGATTATATCAACCCTACAGCTAACGGGAATCTGAGTTGGCGAAGTGACAGCACATGTTCATCTGACTCAGAAGAAGCACTAGAGAACTGGCAGGAACAAATGTATGAAGTATCTACAAGAAGATGTGCTAGGCTAACCAGAGAAGTTTGTTGGATTGGCACAATAGTGGGTAATCTACCCACATTTGATGGGTTGAACCCCTTAGAAAACTTCTTATCAGAATTTGATAAAAGTGTACCAACACAATAGAGGTTGTTGGAAATGGATGAGGCCATGAAATTGACACCATCAAGACGGTGGGGGACACATAAAAGAAATATTACAGACTGGACACAATGCCAAACTTTGATGACAGCGTAGTTTTTAGCACAAGTAGGAAACTGCGAAGCATGGTACACATGTCAAAGCTTCCCAGACGACCATGTATGAAGCTACGGAGAGGCCTAGAGTGACATTCCTAGAGAACAATGGGTACACAGGTTCGTCAATACGTTGGATACCACCCCGATTAATTGGTACCTTCAAGTAGAGATGCGCCTTGTCACTTCAGAATGGGAAGATATGATCCAGAATTTTACAACCACCTTTTTTGTTTGGCAATGAATTTCCTTATGTAGATCAAGCACTACATATGGTGAGACAGAAAGTATTTAAGGAGGCATCCGGCCTCCCTTTAGAGTAAGAAGAGGATGAATGGACTGCACCCCTCCAGAAACTGCAGACCTACTACAACATTAATGCCGACGAAGATGATGATCCAAGGAAGGTGAATATCGCAGAAACAGAAGGTCAGAGAGATGTGGAAGGAACAGGAGTTGAAATGCCATTCATTGGATAGCTGATAAAGATAAGTAAAGTCAATATCGGAACAGAGGAGACACCAAAGCTTGCCAATGTAGGGGATTACTGGGACGTTGCTACCAATGACAAAATCACAGAATTATTGCACGAGTATTAGAACTTGTTCCCGACCAAGTTCATTGATATGAAGAGAATCAAAGGACCTATGGGAGAAATGAGAATACCTTTGAAACCATATGCGAAGCCAGTCAATCAAATACCCTACAGATTGAACCCGAAATATAAGGAAAAAGTGAAGATTGAGCTCGACAGAATGTTGGAAGTAGGGATTATTGAACCTGTCGAAGAGTCAGAGTGGATTAGCCCCATGGTAGTGCAAGATAAAAAGACAGGTGAGATCAGTAATTGCGTAGATCTCAGGAAGCTAAATTATGCTTGTCTACATGATCCTTTCCCTACACCTTTCACAGACAAAGTGTTGGATAACGTGGGAGGCCAAGAATTATATTCTTTTACAGATGGGTTTTCAGGATACCATCAGATCCACATCGCCAAGGAGGACCATCATAAAACTAAATTTTCCATAGAGTGGGGATCCTACCAATATACAATAATGCCATTTGGACTGAAGAATGCCCCAGCCATATTTTCCAGGGTGGTGTTTGAAGCGTTCAAAGAATTTTTGCATAAGTTTTTAGAAGCATACTTTGATGACTGGACTATTTTTAGTTTGTTGAAAAATCATATTGAATGTTTAAGGCTAATGTTGGATAAATGCAGGCAGTGTCAAATTGCTTTGAATTTGAAGAAGTGCATATTCTTCTCGCCATTTGGAGTATTATTAGGTTATATTGTATGCAAGCAAGGATTGTTGTTGGATCCATCCAAAATTGCAATTATAGTTGATTTACCACCACCTACATCAGTCAAACAACTACGCACTGCGCTAGGACATACTGGCTATTAAAGGAAATTTATCAAAGGATATGCTCAGATTATTGTGCCAATGGAGAAGTTATTAAAGAAAGACTGTCAATTTGGTTGGACAGATGAATGCCAGCACTTCGACACACTGAAACAAAATATGGTCACTCCGCCTATTCTAGTCTTTCCCAACTGGAGGAAGGAATTTCATGTGCATGTTGATGCATATTCTATTGCATTAGGAGTAGTACTGGCACAACCTAGAGAAGGGGACATTGATCATCCATTATCATTTTCCAACAGAAATCTATCCACAACTGAAATCAATTACACTACTACAGAGAGAGAGGGACTAGCCATGGTGTATGCATTGCAGAATCTCTGCCACTACTTGTTGGGAGGACACTTTAAAATGTTTACCGATCACTCTGCATTGAAGTACTTAGTCAATAAGCCAGTGTTGGGGGGGAGAATATGCATATGGCTTCTCCTATTTCAAGAATATGATTTTGAGATCATAGTAACCAAGGAAGAATGAATAAGAGCCCAAACCACCTGTCGAGGTTGGAGCATGGCGAAGAACCTACCAGTCTGGAGGATACACTACCGAATGCATAGCTGCTCACCATTAGAAATATTGATGACCACTTCGCAGACATAGTCCAGTTCCTGTCAATAGGAATGGCTCTAGCCAAGTACATAATTCTGCATAAGAAACAACTAGTGGTGCACGCTACAGATTTTCAACTGATAGTTGGTCAGCTATATAAAATGGGACATGATGAGATCCTAAGAAGATTTGTTATGGAGGAAGAACATCCTATGATCCTCGAATAATCTCATGAAGGCATTGCAGGAGGACATTACGCAGGAAAAGAAACTGCGCAGAAGGTTCTACGAGCTGGCCTTTGCTGGCCTACATTACACAGAGATGCTAAAGAATATACCAGAGCATGCGATGTATGCCAGCGAGTTGGAAAACCATCCCGAAGAGATGAGATTCCATTAGCACCACAGATGACCCTACAAGCATTTGAAAAATGGGCCATTGACTTCGTGGGACCTATAAACCCACCAAGAAAGCGCACAGGGGTAAGGTATATTATCACTACGACAGAATACCTAACTAGATGGGCCAAAGAAAGAGCAGTCAAGGACTGCAGTGTAGCTACAGCTGTGCATTTTATATTTGATGACATAATAACCAGGTTTGGGTGTCCTAAGGTCCTTATGAGTGATCATGGTACACACTTCATCAATAAGACAGTTGAAGCCCTGACTGAAGAATTTGCAGTCCACCATCAGAAGAGTACACCTTATCATCCACAAGCAAACAGAACAGTTGAAGCATTCAACAAGATCTTGGAGACAGCATTGACAAAGATTTGTAGTGTGAACAGGGATGACTGGGATTTAAGAGTACCAGCAGTACTATGGGCTTATAGAACCACTTGCAAGAAATTAACAATGCAGACCCCTTTCAAGTTGGTTTATGGTCTTGAAGTTGTTGTCCCATTGGAGTACTTGGTACCAAGCTTAAGAATTGTTGCATTTATAGACATGGATGATACTAGCACTATTCATAAGAGGCTATCACAGTTGGTCAAACTAGAAGAAGACAGATTCATTGCAGGCTTCCATCAGCAAATTCAGAAGGAACGAGAAAACGCCTATCATGAAAGACACATCAAGAAGAAGATATGCAGGCAAGGTGATATAGTACTGGTATATGACAATAAGTTTATCAAACACCCCGGGAAGTTCAGAATGCATTGGCTCAGACCATATGAGATTGCCTATGTTACATGAGGAGGAGTTGCGTAGTTGAAGACACTGAAAGGAGACTGGAAGGAAGGCTTGGTGAATGGGAGTCAGTTGAAGTTGTACTATGACAACCAGTTGCCTCGCAACTCTCAGTAGAATCAAGAAGACAAGGGTCCAGGTACCAGGTGCAGTTGAAACTAGGTACCACACACAAAAGAGATATTCTTCACAAGGATGGAAAGGAGGCATAAAGTAAAAAGCAAGGGTTGCACTGCGCAGTCGAAATTCGAAGTAAAACAAGAGGATCAGATCTCAAGTGCCTTGGGACGAGTCACAGGTGAGTGGTGGGGGGCTGTTGGACCTTGGTTATGGAAGGAAGTGAAGAACAAGGAAGAAAAGGTAAAAAGCGAGCTTCGCGGGAGACACAGTGACTTTCATTGGGTCGAAGTGAGCAAAAGAACAGAAAAGATGGAGCGAAGTGCGGAAAAACAAGTCGTTGGGTGAGGAGATCGAGGATGACAAATCAGCAAGGAAGATGGACCGAGGATGACTCAGGAAGTGGAAAAAGCCAGCATTAGATGCCTTGGAGCACTGCAAGATGAAGAAGGAAAGACAGGTTGGCGAAGCCTGGAAAGAATGGGTCAAGTTGACCTAGGGTTGTAGACACATAGGGTTTTGGTAATTAGGGTTTTGACACCTAAGTTTTGACCTGAGGCTATCAGTGAGGGATTGTAATGTATAAATAGAGTTCGAGAGGACCTAGGTCGGGTTGATATTGTGGTTGAGCCTTGTTATCGATTATTGTTCATTGGGAGAATATTGTATTATGGGTGAGAGAAGTGTTGAGAGACAAAGCCTTCTAGTATTGTAATATCTTCAGTTGGGTGCAAAGATCAAGTCCTGCAATTGGGTGCGCATGAAGGGAGAGATAAAGAGAGATGGAGAGAGAGGATCTGTTGTCCAAGAGCATAGATCAGAACTATAATATTTATCTTAATATATCATAAGCACAGTTCTGTGGACGTAACCCTAGAGAGAGGGTGAACCACGTATATCTTTTGTTGTGTATGAGATTGATGCTTTGAGCTCTGATGTTGTTATATTGTTACCTACATTATTGTGTTAGATCAGATCTATAGCTTTGAAGGATAGATCTAGCTAGTTGAATGATAGATGCATGTTATGTTGTTGTTGTAATAAGAACCACTTGATATTTCCCTGGTTGTAAACATCTCTGTCTTGCAACCCCCTCATAGCTGCTTCGGGTGAGACTGCATCTACTTCTCAGGTGCTGTCGAAAGGGCCAGTAGCTAGGGATTGTTGGTGCACTCTTGGATCTAAACCCTGAGTCTGCCCTTGTGCCAACAGGCCCTCTCTGCTCCAGTATGGATCTGGGTATTCTTTGTTCCAATGTTGACCATGAGTATTCTGGAAAAGCTTCCTATTTTCTTCACAAAATATTCCAAGTTTTATCTACTCTAGTCTAACTCATGTGCTCTCTCTCGAGCCCCTTGCTTATTCCCATTGCCTCCTACATTCTACATCCACGTTTTTTCTCCCTTCCCCTTTCTTGATCTAGAAAATTCATTTCCTCGGGTTCCTCATCTTTTTTCTATCAGAAGCAGCCTTGGGATTCAAGCTCCCAAATAAAAGGGGTACCTCCATGGTACTCTTGGTTGACAACTTTAGTCGAACCATCCATCCTCTGTGTACATTTATGAAGGAAATTATAACTACCCCAACCACTAGGTTTGACTCCATTAATGAGATTTCTTGTGAAAATGGTGAACTGGGTACTTCATGTAGGTTATTCATTCAAGGTTATTCGGGTGTAGGTTGGGCTTATTGGTAAAATAAGGAAATTCCCATTCCCCCTCACCTCTTCCCACTCATGGTATCATGGTTAGTACTACAAGGCTTCCCCTTCAGTCAGTCGGTAGATTATTTCATTAAACATAAAACATAATTACAATCTTCATCAATTATAATCATGGAGTCTTATGAATTATTATAGACTTGGGGGGAAATGAGGTGTTACAATACTATTGTTGTGGCACAGATGATCCGAGTTGAAATTGGTGAACATCGACATAAAGTGGGACCTTCTAGGATCACTCCAAGACATGGGCCCTCTTTCAATCTTGATATTCTTTGGATTTATTTTGATGGTGTGTGTCAAGGCATGCCAAGTGTTTGTGGTGCTTGTATCATTCTTCATTTCAGTTATGATCAGTACTTTTAGCTTAAGATTGTATTTGGTAACGATAATAATCCTCATGCAGAGTTAGTGGTACTTTGGGCAGTATTAAATTTTTGGGGGATAAATTTTTGAGGGATATTCAAGTTGTTGGATATTCGTAGGTGGTTTTCAAGTGGTTTAAAGGAACTTCTCATTTGAAAATATTGGTGCTCTCTCATTGGTAACGCAGAATAAGAGAGCTCTAGGTAGGCTTTTAATTTGGTTCACATACAACATATTCACATGGAATTTAATTCTCAAACTGATTGATTGTCAAAGGACATCATTGAAATCAATGAAGGGATTTATAAGGCGAGGAATTCATAGGGGGGATTCTTGGTGTCAAGCTTCCAATAATTTTTCAGCTCGTTTCAAATTTCACCCTAGACTGCCAAAACTTGTTCGAAAATGGAGTTTGCAAATTCCAATGAAAGTGAACTTTCATTTTCGAGTGATTTTTTAAACTGATTCATAATATAGTTACAATATCTACCTAGCAGTGTTGGTTGCTAGACCCCTACCCCTAGTGTGGGTTTGATATTAGCTTGATATGATGGCTAACACAGTCATAGTTGTGGTGGCCATCCCAGGGAGATGAGCGTTACAGCGGTGTCAAGATTTCAAGTATGCAATCATGGTGTTCATCACCTTTCTTTTAGCTGTAAAAACATGAACTCGATTGTCAAAATCTATTGTTTAAAAGAAGTTGATTTTTTTTTGCTTACAACAGACTAGAGCTACCTAAAGGGATGAAAATTTTCATTCATAATAGGTTATTATCCTCCAAGGGAGTAATTCTTCTCAAAATTTTATCTCATGCATTCCACATTCATTTTTGGAAAAATTATGTACAATACACTGCCATGCTTCTACTATTATATGGTACATATTAAGTACCCTAAGGGTTTTTAACACATTTTTTATTTCTTTTTGCAGTAGTTTATTGCTCAGGGTTTTCAAGCACTTCATACAATCTTTTTAACATTCACATATAAGTTCAATATGTTCTTCTATTTTTTATTCTTTTCTAAGAGAGCAAAAGTTTTCTTTGTGCAAATAATGTGAACAAACATGCTATGTAAAACCACATTATGTAGAGTAGTGTTTCATTTCAAATTTATTTCCATGGATGTGATATTGGGACCATTCTTATTATTTCATAATTTCCACATTATCCTTAACCCTTTTTAAAACAAATATTTTTCTTTTTCACTTTTTCACTAAAATAGTACACAACTTCGGCAACTTAAATTTGTGGCAATGCATATACTAGATTGCATTGTTTCCAAATTTGAGTCGGTTAAGTAATCGAGATTAATCTAGAAAGGATGGCTCTCTTAACTTTGAAACACAAAACATTGTTTTTTTTTTTTGACAAAAGCGAGTAATGGGGCTTTTATTAATAACTGCGGAGAACCGCTGATGTTGTTACACTGTGGTAGGACTACTGCTAAACTAGCTAGAGAATACTTCTATGCATCTTAGCTATTACATGCCACTTGGGAGCCAGAACTGGCTGCAACACAACTACTTAGACGCCCTTTCTAACTTTTACCAGATGTTTATAGAGCACTCTTGCTTCGTGGAGTGCTTCTGAATTACTCCTTCCCTTTCCCTTTGGACTGTGCTTTGTCTTTTGCCCACTCCTTGTTGAGTTGTTCCATCTGCTGCTCTAGATTCTGCATCCTTTCTTCATTGTCTTGTTTTGGCTTGCCCAGCTCCTTCCTGAGCTTCCAGATCTCTTCACTCAGGCCGGATCGTGTGTAGATGATATCGTTTTCCAAGGTCTCCATCCTTCTCCCAGCCTCACTGTCCAGATTCTGCAAGAAATCATCCAGATTGGTCTAGAGCTCCCACAGGTTTTCCAACTTCTCTTCCAACATTGTGAGCCTTGCTTCCACCATTTGATTTGGGCCCAAGCTCAAGGCCATCGCGTGCTTTCGGAATCCTTCACCTTTTGTCCTGAAACTGCCCTAGTTTGCTCCTTCTACGCGCTGCCTGCCTGCCTTTGGTCTCCCCCTTCGTGCTCGCCTGCGATTATAACCCGGCGTTGTCCTTTCTTTGAGGGAATCTCTACGCTGGAGGATGGCTATGAAGTGTGAACATGCCTCTGTCATGATGGAGCTCCTGCCTGTTCTRGAGATCGCCCTGTATTTCAAAGATTTCTCTGTCCTTTTATCTGTACAAGCCTCTTGTCCGATCGCCCGCATGTGAATTCTCATGATTCGCTACATTTACGGGATGCTCCAATTCATTGTGACTCCATTAAGGATCATAATACTTTTCCCTAAACGGGCTCCCGTATTAGCCTCCGCGTCCGCCTGGGTGTTGTTTCCCCTTAGGACATGAAACCAACGAATTGAGTGGAACTGACGCTCAAGAATACTTATCTTATCAATGATATGATTGAGTTGCCCATCCAAGACCCTAGAGTTCTGAGTTAAGGTTTGAATTAGCAGCCTTGAGTCCCCAATCACGGTTAGTTTTCGAATTCCTAAGGAGAGGGCTAGATTCATCCCTTGCCAGAGGGCGAGGGCTTCAGCTTTGTTAGTTCAGTTCCGAGGCCCCAGGCATACCTGGTAATGATTTTCCCAGTGTGGTCCCTTATTACTCCTCCTCCCCCAGCCTTCCCTGGGTTACCCTTAGACGCACCATCAAATGAGAGAATGATGGTGTTTAGGGAGCGTTTCCATTCCTCCAATTCACTCGTGTCCAATCTGATTTCCCAGCTGCAAGGCGAGGTGGTTGAAGGGCTTCCTGGTGGAGTAGTCTGAAGCCCAAGATGGCGCATCCACTTTTCTTCTTCAGTCCCCAAGGCCTTCGAATTGGAGGTCTTTATGAAGTGGATCGCGCTCTCACTGAAAAGACTTTTAATTTTAACTGCTACCTATGCTGGAGTTCTTTTCTCTTCTCTGAAGATCCATTGATTCCTTTCCAGCCATAGCTTCCAGAGGATAAACTTCGGCAGAGCTTTCCAAGTTGTTTTGAGTTGACCATGGTTTGCAATCCTGAGGGGACACAGGCCTGGCCAACTTGAGAACAACAGCTGGAAATCATGAGGGATGGAAGGGGTCAAAGCACCTAGACCAAGAGTAAGGTTCCAGACCTCAGTGGCAAAGGGGCAGCTTAACAACAGATGAATTGTTGTCTCCTCAGCCTGGCAGCAAAGAGGGCATCTTGTTGGCCCTATCCAACCTTTTTTACGAAGATTTTATCCTGAAATAATTCCATTTTGAGCGACTGTCTAGGCAAATAAATCCACTTTTGGGAGGGTTTTAACTGCCCATATTACCTTCCATACCCCCGAGTCTTGGTGTGCTTGGATGCTTGGAACAAGGTTGCGGTATCCCCTGGCTGAGGTGTAGATTCCCGCATTGGAACCCCAGCCTACCTTGTCTTTCTTTTTCTCTCCTAGAGGAGTTCTTCCTTGCAATGCTTCCTTGAGGCTGCTCCACTCTTCTTCTAGTTCCTGAGGCAACGAAGTGATCTCCCATCCAGACCAAGATTTCGTTTCATCATTTTGCCATGTCGAGATATCCCAAAGGTTGTGGATATTGTTAAGCTGCATCCAATCTTTTAGCCGCCTTAGCTCCAACCTATATGAGATTGCTGCTCCTCCAAGAACTGAATCGTCCCAAATTTTGATGCTCTGCCCATTCCCCGGGATCCAAGTGATTTTTGGAAGGAATGTTGGCAACGCTTTCTGACATAAACTGAAAATTGGTGAACCCTTCCCTGTTCTTGTGGGGTTACTTAAACATTTCTTTCTAGGCCCCCGGTAATACTTTCTCCATAGGGCTCGCTTGCTCCAGCTGATTGGCCCTGTGATGAGGCTCCAAAGAATTTTGGCTCCAAGAGCCAAATTCTGCATCTGCGTGTCCTTTATTTGGAGACCCCCTTCTGGGAGGGATTTTGTAAGTTTCCCCCATTTTACCAAATGAAGCCTGCGGCCTGTTTTCTTTCCTCCTTCCCAGAGGAAATGTCTGATCATCACCTCTATTTGTTGAATTACAGTTCTCGGGGCTAAGAGGAGGGCACTTTGGTAAATTGAAATGCTGGAGAGAACCGCTTTAATGAGGACTAGTTTACCTGCCAAGTTCAACCAATTGGCGCCCCAGGATCGAATCATGTTCTTGATTTTTTCTATAATTTTATTCCAGCTTGCTACTTTTGGACCAAACTTAGTGATAGGAACTCCTAAATAATTGAAATCTTCCCAACTGGTGCTTCCAGCGATCCCAAGAATTCTCGATATCTCATGCATTTCTCTTGGGTTTACATTCCAGCCGTAGATTTTACTCTTGACTGCATTAATTACGTTGCCTGAATTGTTTGTAAACACGTCTAATTCCTTCTTGAACTTTTTTGCTACTGTTGTGCTTGCGCCTCCTAGGAGCAGCGTATCATCCGCATACTGAGCGTGATTTATATCCTTGACCCTTTTTGCAATACACAATCCGAAGAGGTTTTGTTGAAGCTACCCAAACTCTAATTGGAGGCTTAGGACAGAGGCTTGAATAGCATATAGCAGAGGGGAAAGAGGACATCCTTGTCGAAGGCCTCTTGAGGCTTGGAAAAACCTTGTGGCTCTTCCATTTACCAGAGGAGCTATCCATGGTCCTGAGATACAATATTTAATCCAGCTTATGAAGGCGGGCGCAAACCCAAACCGTTCCATTACTTGAAACAAAAACATGTGCCTTACCCTATCAAATGCATTTGAAAGATCGAGTTTGACAATCATACCTTTATCTTTCCATCGCAGGCTTGAGTGGAGCACCTCTTGGACGAGGATGATGTTGTTCGTTATGCTCCGTCCTTTTATGAAACCTCCTTGGTTCTCTGGGATGATAGCAGGGAGGATGCTTTGAAGTCTGTTCGCTATGAGTTTGGTAAGAATCTTATAGCTGGTATTGCATAAGGAAATCGATCGGAATCTATCGAAGTTGGCCGCTCCTTTTTCCTTTGGGAGTAAGGCTAAGAACGAAGAGTTAGTGCCTCCTCCGATTTTGGCACAAGCTTGAGATTTTTTTATGAGTTTCGTAAGATCAGACTTAATTAAATTCCACCCATGTTGGAAAAATCTGGTCGTAAACCCATCAGGGCCAGGGGCTTTATCCGAGTGCAATTGATCTAGGGCCTCTTTGATTTCATGTTGGCCTATTTCCCTGATTAAGTTACTATTGACCTCTTCTTGAATCTTTGTCGGGATCAAGTTCAATGGGTAGGAGGCTGGATCGCTTGCTGATGTCTAAGATTCTGTATAGAGTGCTTCAAAAGTTTGCACCGCTGCTTCCTTAATGCCTTCGAAATCCGAAATAATCTGTCCCTGGGAGCGGATTTCTGTCACCATTTTGAACTGCTTCCTGGCCTCTGCTTGCTTGTGAAAGTAGGCGGTGTTCTTGTCCCCTGCTTCTAGCCAAAGGCATCTCGATTTCTGCTGCCAATGTTTCTCTTCTTCTCTGCAGGCTTGGTGCCAATCTTTTTGTAGCTTTTCCTCTTGATGCAGAGATTCTTCCGAGGGTTCCACCTTTTCAATTTCTAGCTGATAAGCCTCTAATTTTTGTTGTGCTTCTAGGCATTTGGAGATGGGATTTGGTAAAGTTTTGGCCCAATCTTTTAATGCTCTTTTTAATTTTCAAAGTTTTTCTTCCCAGACGTAAAATGGGGAGCCCGAGACTGATTCGTTCCATATTCTAGCTACCAAGGCCGAGTAGCTTTCTTCTTGGATCCATCTTGGGTTGAAACGGAAGGGGATTGGCCCCAGGTTAAAGTCAGAAGTCAGACTTAAGGAGATTGGCTTATGGTCTGACACGCTGTGAGGGAGAATAGCAGAGTCTATAATTAGCCCGAGGACGAGGAAAGAGCTTTGGACAAGGAATCTGTCCAGCCTTGCTGCGATATGCCCTGGCCCCACCCTCTTGTTTGACCAGGTGAACTGTCCTCTTGTTGGCTTTATATCCTCCAGCTCCCAGATAGACATAATGTCTTCTACCCATTCCCTTGCTTGATCCCTGACTCTTGAGCCTCCCTTTTTCTCAGTGGCCAAAAGGGTGAGATTCAGGTCGCCCCCAAGGATGATATTATCCATAGCGTTGTCTTGCATGAAGTTTCTTAGGGTTTCCCAGCAAGAGAGCTTCTCTTCAGCCAAAACAGGAACATAAAGGTTAAAAAGACTTACTTGTCTCCTGGTGTCCAAGTGGACTAGCCTGGTGTAGATCCATTGTTTGCGGCTTTCATATTTGCGTAGGTCATATTTTTTGGAGTTCCATATCGTGCCTAGGCTGCCTGACGCCCCTCTGGCACTTTCTGCAATTCCACTACTGGCATTACATCTTACTTTGACTTTCTGGAGGAATTCTTGCCCCTCCATCTTGGTTTCTTGGCTTACCAGGATCTCGGCTTTAGCAGTTTTGATAATGTCTTTTAGCGCTTCTTCCTTAGGTGTGCTCCCGAAACCTCTGCAATTCCAAGATACCAGTTTCATTGATTACCTATTGGGGATTGATGGCCTTCCTGGAAGGCCTTGGATTTCTTCCTGGTCTGTATGACTTTTATGACCTGCTTGAGTGTTGGTTGTGACCCATTCAATACGTCCTTGTATGTCTCTTTTTCCCTCTCTGCTATTTTAGATTTCCTTCCTCTTCTTTGCTTCTTCGGGGTGAGCTCTATGTTGCTATCGTCCTCACTGTTTCTTTCTGAGTGAATCTCGCCCTCTTCCCTTGCATGCACGTCCCCTGGCTCTCTATGATCGTGCGCTTGGTCTTCCCCTTCTCCTTGCGCCGAATTTTCCCCTGGATTTGAGTTTGGATGCTGAGGCTCAGGCTCCTCTGAGCTTGGATCCGTGACCCCTGCTGAAGTTCTATTTGTTTCCCCAGCTTTTGCATCCTTATTACTGTCCTGTGCTTCCTAGATGAGACCTGAATTTGCCAGAGGCGCCCGATCCGAGTTTCCTGGTCTTGGACCCTTTGCCCTTGAATTGGATTTTGTCTTACCTACCTGTTGCCATCCTTGACTTGCGTCTTTGGTCGTGCTTTGATCTTTGGGGCAATTTCTCTGAAAATGACCGTACTCATGGCAACCCCGGCACTTAAACGGCAGTTGTTCATAGTCTAGTTTTTGAAAGTGTTGCCATTCCCCTACTTTTAGCTTGACCGCCTCCGGGAGCCCTACCTCTAGGTTCACCTCTACACAGATGCAAGCACATGAATACTGATCTTTTGGATCCGCCTTGTCAATGTAATTCCCAAGACCGTTGTCGATTGCCTGGAGCGAGGGGCTGTTCCTGTAATGGATTGGGAGGTTTGGAAGCCTCACCCAGACCGGGACTTCCTTGGGGACCTCCGACTCTGGATCGAAACTTGGGTGCCATCGATTCAGGTAGAGGCCTTGGGGGCCCATGAAATACAGCCCGTTCCTAAAGATCAAGTCACGATCAACTTCTGAGATGAACTCAAAAATGTAATAACCTCTGCCCACTGCGTAGCAAGTAACAATGTTCTGGATTAAAGGTCTCCAGTTCCTTTGTATCCAATTGTCTGTGGTTTTGGTGGATGGCCAGAGCCCCATGAACTGGCCCACCAGCCCTCGCTCAGCTAACGAGACCGCTACTCTCATTGGTTGTTCCGGAGGCAAAACGATTTCAGGGATCGAATCTAAACGTTTAACGAAGCTTGGAGGCGCAGCGGCTGTGGATTTCTTGCCCTGTTTGGTTAGCAGTTTTCGAAATGCAATGGTGTTAGGGGGAGGAACGCAGGGTCCCCCGCCCTTCGGGGCGGCCATGGGATGATCTCTGAAAGCGTCTAGGTCAAAATCCCACGCCCGATCGACCGCTCGCGTTTTTTTCGCACATTATGTTGCAGAGTTGTTACCAAAGTTTTTTTTCACTCTCTTTATTACTGTTGTCAAAGTAACTAATTCACATTTGATTTTTACAGGTTTTTTGAAACACAAAACATTGTTACTTTCGAGAAAATTATAATTAAAATAGAGTACTAAACTAGGTTAATGATAAAGCTAATAGGGAAATATTTTCATTTCAAAATAACTTCAAAAACCCCAAGTACCCAGTGTTGAAATTCTTATGAGAGATATTGCTCTAAGGAAATATAAACTATTGCATCAAGGGTTTCATTTTTAGGGGATGCTTATTTTTATGTCTTATAAATTAAAATGAAACAAAAAAAAAAAAATCTAAAGAGATTTTTTTTTTAAATTAAGTTTTTGAAAAAAATATATTAATTGAAGGAAAAGAAGGATGGATAATAACACCACAAAATACCATGATAGTCAATCCAAACCCCCAAATTCCATTAGTTATTGACACAATTAACACGCTTCTATAAGAAAAACGATTGAAGGAGTGGAAGGATGGATTATAACACCGCAAAATATCATGTTAGTCAAGCCAAACCCCCAAATTCCATTAGTTATTGACAAAATTGACACCCTTCAATAAGAGAAATGATTGAAAGAATGGAAGGATGGATAATAACACCACAAAACATCATGCTATTCAATCCAAGCCCCCAAATTCCATTTGTTATTGACAAAGTTGACACCATTCAATAAGAGAAACGACCAATGATATATGATGATCAATGCATTGAAAAACCAACACAAAAGGACAGATCTGCATGCATCACTTTTGCATTTCCACATAGCTTCTACAGTGCTTCCACTAAGGGAATTTCAAAACTAATTAAAATACATATATAATCAAATTTCAAAACATAATTATGAAGAAAATCAATTTTTTTTTAAATTAAAATGTATAAAAAACTAACCTAAAACCTTAATTTTGAAGAAAATTAATTAAAATTTCTAGAAGAAAAATTATGAATTAAAAAATATATAAAAACTAATTTAAAACCATAATTTGAATGTTTATAGACATAAGGAGTCATTTGTATGATTTTTTTTAATTCCTTCTCCATTTTGATACTTCATCTTCTTCTATGGAGCTTCTAGATTTTGACTTATGGTTGATTGAGAGGGGACTATTAATTTTATCTGTAGAAAGGTATTGGACAACAACAATCTCTAAATATTTTATGTTTTCTAAATATTTTGTGTTTTGAAATACTCTTAATTGAGAAAAATTATTCTATCTTTCATAAAATATAACCTTGCTACTAGTTCAGGATTATATCAAGATTACTCTAGTGTGAATGGGAAATGCTTACATGTAGCTATGAAATTCTTTAGTGCTTCATGACAAGTTGGGATTAATATGGAGATAAGTTTTTCTTGTTGTTGTCGGGTGAGGTGACTGATTCGACCTACAGAACTGCCTTACTTTGTAAATTACTTACAATTGCATTATTTTAACATTATTGGCTGTAGAAAATGTTTCAACAAATTTTTTTTACTTTAGTAAGATATTTATTAGCCTCGAGGACACTTTTCTTTACCTAAATATTTAGAATTTATTTAAAGATGATGAAATATCAATCTTTGGCATGTGATTGTTCGACAACACAACTATTCCAACAGAGGACGAACACCTTCAGTAACCACTCGCACAACCAGATCAAAGATCAACACACTGATGTTTTGACGTGGTAAAACCCTTATGGGGTAACATCCATGGCACCATCCAATGCAGCCACTTGGAGAAGTTTATTAATGCAAAAGAAAAATATTATAGAGATATTTTACAAGAGAGTTTCTCACAATTAATCATTGACAAATGACCCTACATGCTCTTTAAATAGAGATCATGGACCAATCGGGTGTTAATCGACGGATCAATGGTCGTTAACATTGAGGATAATATGAACCGTCGGATCACTCTATGTCGGACACATATCGTGACTGTCAGATTTCCTAAATACAAATGCGTACTAAAGAAACACACTTTTACCTAACGACACATTAGACCAAGTAGATATTAACTAACTCCTAAGTGTCTAAATATCCTAACATCCCCCCTTAAGAACAACTTGGGATAGGATTGAAGGTATTACCATAGTGACACAATAGGAGAAAGAAGGAGGCATTAGATCTTATCCCCCCTTAATGACAACTTCTTGAACTCCTAACATAGATTGAAGTTTGGAAAAATTCGCTTATGTAAGAGACTTTGTGAAAATGTTTGCAACTTGATCTTCTATAGGGAAAAAGAGCACTTCAATAACTTGACCATGAATGAGCTTTATGATGAAGTGCATGTGTATCTCGATGTGTTTGTTGCGCTTATGTTGAACTGGGTCTTTGGCGAGCTTGATGGCACTCTAGTTGTTGCACCAAAGGTTGGTTGGATGTTATTGTTGGAAGCCAAACTCTGAAATAATTTTTCAAAGCCATAAGGCTTCCTGACTTGCATTTACCATTGCTCAGTACTCTAATTTTGCTGAAGAAAGTGCAATAGCCTATTGTTTCTTATAGTCCCAAGTGACAGGTCCTGAATCAAGGCTAAAAACATAACCTGCAGTAGACTTCCGATCATCAGGGTCATCCGCCCAATCTGAATCAGTGAAACCAACCAATAAAGGAATCCCTCGTGATCTTTAATGTATCTCGAACTGAACTGTACCACAAACATAGAGAAGTATCCTTTTAATTTATTTCTAATGGATTTCATAGGGTGTTTTCATATAACATGAAACAAGACCAACAACAAAAGAAATATTTGGACAGGTATGAGTCAAGTATAAGAGGCTACCAACTAACTAACAGTACAAGGTGGCATCAACTTTGGGAGAAGTACAGGTGGTAGAAAGATTGACTCCAGACTGGAAGGGAGAAGGGGTTGGTTTACAATTGTCCATGTGAAAGTGACGAAGAAGGTCACAATCATACTTAGACTGGGAAAGAAAAATTCCTTCATTGTTTTGCAAAACTTGGAGGCCAAGGAAATAGTGCAAAAAACCTAAGTCTGTCATTTCAAATTTCTTCTTAAGGATGGTTTTCACATGGTTTAAAAGTTTTGAGTCACTACCAGTAAGGATAAGGTCATCAACATAAAGGAAAAGTATTATGAGATGGCTTCCTACTTTCTTGGTATAGACATTAGGATCAGAATGGCATCTAGATAATCTAATGGCAATAATAAAGCTATTCATTTTGTCATACCAAGCTCGGGGATCTTGCTTGAGACCATAAAGAGATTTCTTAAGGTGAAAAACAAGGCTAGAGTCATTTTGGACATAGCCAGGAGGTTGTTCCATGAAGATTTATTCTTGCCAATCTTCATGCAAGAAGGGGGATTTAATGTCCATCTAATGGACCTCCCATTTATGTGAGGCAGCAAGAGAAAGAAAAAGGCAGATGGAATTCATTTTGGCTACAGGGGAAAAGGTTTCATTATAGTCAATTCCTTCAACTTGGGAAAATCCTTTGGCAACTAATCGAGCCTTTTGTCTTTCAACACTTCCATCTAATGCATACTTAGTTCTGTAGACCCATTTACATCTGACAAGTTTTCTTCCTTTTGGAAGAGATACAAGATCCAAAGTATTGTTTTCCATTAAATAATGATACTCTTCATTCATTTTTGTATCCCAATCTGGATTACCTGAAGCTTCTGCAAATGTCTCTAGATCATGAGTCTCTGAAACTTGATCCAAAAGAGAAGAGGCTCACTGGAATTGTGAACGTGTCTGATGTTGATTTGAAGGATCACCGACAAGATCACGAGTTGTTTATCGTGTTGAACGTGTTGGAAATACTGAGAGGGGGGTGAATCAGTGTTTAGAGAAATTAGTATTTTTGAACGTGTACTTCAATCAGATCATGTATTCAATTTATATCCAATCAGCAATGAAGACTATCCAATGAACAATTAAGAATAGTATAAGATATACACCAATACACCATGCACAGTATATAAGAAGTAATCATGTATTATTGTTCAAAGGAAGTAATGAATTCCAAAGGTAGATACAGCTTCCAAATATAAGGGAGGGATAAACCTCCAAAAGGAAGA
Source organism: Picea engelmannii (assembly GCA_009831015.1). Lineage (NCBI taxonomy): Eukaryota > Viridiplantae > Streptophyta > Pinopsida > Pinales > Pinaceae > Picea > Picea engelmannii. Next base: position 83,788 of record ML784789.1, read on the forward strand.
TACAATCCTCCAATATCAAGAGAGGGCTGACCTCTCCATCCTTTCCCCTTCCTTCCACCCAAGAATATATGAAAGGTAATAAAACTTTGCATTAAATTATCACCATCACATAGAACCTGATAATGCTTCCTAAGACTTCTTCAACTTCTGCAATTGTTCACTTCTTGGGATACTATGATCATGTACATAATATTACTCAATGTATTTTCTGAAACTCCCCCAAGTTTCACTCCTTGAATCCTCCCAGAAAAAGAGTTATAGAGAAAATGGTACACCTTATTCAATTCTGGTTTATTTGGGAGAGCGAACTTGTACATAATTCCTCACACTCAATATTTAACATCAAATTCTGAAATTTGTACACAAGAAACCAAAACCCGTACTCTTTCCAATTCAATTTGTCTCACTTCATTTGGATTCTCTATGAAGACGTTATGATTTTTTTACCTGGAACACATGTTTATGACTAGCTTCAGGATTAGTCAAAAACCCTATCTTTCACAGAGTGTATCTCCAAAATTATAGAGAATAAAGAGATGAAATTTTTACCACAAGTACCTAGATATATCTTCTCAAAAGCCTCCAAATTTCACCATCTGAATCATTCTAGAAACAAATTTATAGCGAAAATTGTAAGATGACCTGTAAATAACATACCTTAAAACACATCACCAAAAGACTTCATCCTCCCTTGAAATTCGGCCTTCTTTACTTCAGATTTCCTCAGGTATTCGACTTATATCTCCTTGTTCATTAATAAACTTGTGCATGTTTAAAAATGAATGTATAATGAGATATATTTACACCCTTTATGGAACTTCCTTTTAACATTAGGGTTGACATGTAGTTTCTGCTTCAATTCACATTGTCATCTTCAAAAATTCATTTATCCTCAATCGTGAGGATCCATGTGACGTGCCACATACCACCAGAAGCGGAATGACTTATAATATACATCCATGGGTGTTGTATCTGCATGTTTAATTTCCTTCATTTCTATCTACTTCAATCAACTGTGGGGTCCAAGAGCCAATGGCTAGGGTTGACATCAATGACAACAACCAATATTCCAACAGAATGGACCCATCTAGGAAGCTGTGGAGCTGGAGCTAGTGTTGGTTCAAAGGAATCATCTGGAGGAAGGTGATCAGGTGAAGATGGATTTTCATCCTCACTGACATCATCTAAAGAATAAACCAAAACATAAGAAGGCACAAACGTTGAAGATGGCTCACAGATCGAAGAAGGCACAAACGATGAATTAGGCTCGGAGGCCAAAGAAGGCACAAACGTCGAATTAGGCTCGTGGTCCAAGAGATTTTCATCAAATATAAAATCTCTTCAAATAATAATTTCATTACAATGTGGTTGAATAAGTCTATAACCTTTGACATCTTCAGAATAATCAACAAATATACACTTCTCACTTTTAGGTTGCAATTATTTCATTTTCTCATCAAAAATGTGAGCCCATGCTATACTGCCAAATATATGGAAGTGACTTACATCTGGTTTAATTTTAGTCCAAGCTTATTTTGGTGTTATATTTGTATGATCCTTTGTGGGAGTGTGATTTACTATGTAATTTGCATAGTTGATGGCTTCTGCCCAATACTTTAGATTTAATCCCTTAGATTGGATCATACAATTAGCCATTTCTTTTAAAGTGCAGTTCTTTCTCTCAACAACATCATTTTGTTGTGGTGTATATGGAACAGTGTGTTGCATTTGGATGCCTTGTGTAGTGCAATAACTTGTAAAATTATTGTTCACATATTTGCCTCCATTATATGTTCTTAACCTTTGAATTTGATGTCCATATTGTTTTTCTACAAGGGCCTTGTAAGCCAAAAACTTGTCAAAAAATTTTCTCTTAAGTTTTAAGAAGTAAACTCAAGTACGTCTGGAAAAGTCATCAATAAAATTTAAGAAATACTTGCACCCAGAAAAAGAAGGAGAATAAAGTGGACCACATAAATCACTATGAACAAGTTGCAAATTGTTTGAGGCATGCCGAGAGGCACGTTTGTCAAAATTGTCCTAATGATGTTTGCCAAGAACACAACCGGAATAAACACCATCTCGGCATGAAATAGGAGGAAGACTAGTCACCATATGTTGATTACATAGTTGTTGCAATGAGTGATAGTTTAGATGACTAAACCACTCATGCCAAAGTTTACTCAATTCATTGCTATGAGCAACAAAAACTGATGAAAAAGATGATGACCCAAAGTTGTCAAACATATACAAGTAATATCATCAGTAATTCCAGTTGCAATAACATGCTTAGGATCTTTTAGATCTTTGATTGCAACTTGGTGAGGTGAAAACTCTACGATTTTACCTTCACCTGAATGTGTGATTTGATATACTGATAGAAGGTTACAAGAAAGACTTGGAACACATAATACATCATTGAAATGACCATTTTCTACTTGAATTGTTCGAGATCCTTCAACACTAAGAGATCTATCATCACCAACAAATATTTTCTTGGTGTTACATTCATTTAGAGTAGAAAATATGTCTATATCCTTAGCCATATGATCAGATGCTCCAGAATCAATAAGCCACTCATCAGAATTAGAAGTAGAAGTTGTATTGAAGGAGAAACCAGAAACAAAAAGTGCATGTCCATGAGAAGAAGAAGAAGTAGTAGAACCAATATTGATGTTGTGATTCTTCATCATTGCTTCTAAAGCTGTCATCTTCTTGAAACATTTGGACTCATCATGACCATCTTTATCACAAAAGTTGTAATGTCTGTCAGTCTTCTTATTTTTATATTTTTCTCCTTTGTCACCATTAGGATCTGAAGTTGTCTGAGTGGGTTTGGGACCCTTATGTTTCTTGTTGTTGTGGCGAGGATGTTGCTTCTTGGGATTATTGGGTTTGTCTTTATGATGGATGACTAAGGCTTTGTTGGAGGTACTTTCAGTGTTGATCACTCCAAGTTGTACAAGCTTATCTTGCTCTCTAATCAAAGCATCACAAAATTTCTCAAGAGTGGGTTTTACATAAGATGTCCCTAGAGCCTCTTGCATGGCATAAAAGGTAGATACAAACACAGAATATGCACTACCTAGCTTAGAAAGAATAAGATAGATGCAACGATCTTCAGCTATCTTTATCTTACATTCTTCACATAAAATTTTGAGTGTTTTAAACTTAGATGGATAGTCTTCAATGCAAGAAAAATCACTTGGACTTAAAGTCAGTACCTAATTTTCTAATTGTTGTGCTCGAATAATATTGTGTTTACCAAACACAGATTCAATCTTTTCCCAAGCTTCTTTGGGTTTATAAATTGATTGAAGGTGGAACCTTAAATCGGGAGAGATGGACATTCCTATTAATCCATGTGCTTCATCATTCCTATTATCCCATTTGACTTTCTTATGAGCATCAGTGGGTGATGTTTCCTTTCCCAAGGTAATCTGGTACAAGTCTTTACTTCTTAATAAATCCTCCATATGGGATTTCCATTGGAAGTAGTTGGTGCTAGTAAGCAAAAGATTACTTGAAGAAACCATATTGAATATGTATATAATATGGATTTAAAAACTGAAACTGATGATATGGATGGAAAGATCTCGAAAATTTAGGTGGTTTTAAAAAAAAGGGCACTGAAAACGGACTTCGGATGTGAAATTTATGCCATTTTAAAAGAAGGCATAAATGGTAATCAAATGACCATGTGATGGTGTAAGTTGTTTTATGAAGTGACCCACTTTTACAAAAAGAAGTGGTATCACTTTTACAATGAAGTTACTTTATAAAAGAAAATTTGTATGCAAAATAAATAACTCCAAAATATTAAAGCTACTTATAGTGATTCACTTGTATACTTGAAGTGAAATACACTTTACAATGAAGCATGAACTTTTTCAAAAAAAGTAACAAAAAGAGAGACTTGAACTCAAGACCTCTTACTTAATAAGGAAACTTTTAACCAAATGGTCTAGCAAAACATATTGTATTGTTTAGCAAGAGGATTAAAGGTGTTGTGGTGGTGGTGGAAGACAGCCTTAGGGAGCGTTCTAAAAAAAATATGTTCACACAAGAAAAGAAATTTGCTTCTCGATGACAACAAGGGTTAGATCTCGGTTAGCTTACCCAGAAAATGTGCATTTTCCTATCAGTTTCTGATTTATCGAGATTGCATAGGGTGCGGTGCAAATAGCATATGTAAATCTAAAAGAGTAGCAACTCGGAAACAAATAATATAAAACCAAAATAATACTCTGCAAAAATTTAAAAATGGTGTATTCAGGCTCTATACCTCTGGATCTCACTAAAATGGTCGTATCTTGGAAAAATGGAAACCTTTTCAAGTGAAACAAAAAGTGTTGCTGACTGAAATGAGTGCTCCAGACACAATGAAACAGTTCTCTTAGCCCATAAATGTACTAAAATGTCTTAAAATGGAGATGAGGCAACTCAGCTTCACGATCTCGATCTACAACAAGAGAGGGTCTTCAAATAAGTTCTAATATCATGTTCGACAACACATGTATTACAACAAATGATGAACACCTTCAGTAACCACACACAAAACCAGATAAAATATCAACACATCGATGTTTTGATGTGGTAAAACCCCTACGAGAAAACATTCACGACCCCATCCAACGCGACCACTTGGAGCAGTTTATTAATGCAAAAGAAAAAGATTACAAATATATTTTACAAGAGAGTTTCTCACTATCGATCATCGGCAAATGACCTTCCATTTTCTTTAAATAGAGATCATGGACCAATCAGGTGTTAAGCCACAGATCATCATTAAGATCGAGGAGAATATGAATCGTCGGATCACTCTATGTCGAGAACATATCGTGACTGTCAGATTTCCTAAAGACAAATGGATACTAATGCATACTAAAGAAACACACTAAGAAACACACTTTTACCTAACGACACATTAGACCAAGTATATCTTAACTAACTCCTAAGTGTCTAAATATCCTAACAGTGACTAATGAAATTCAGCTCCCACCAAACACAATAGAGCCTTAATGGGTAGTAATTTGAACTAATAATGTCGAAATTCAAAACTATAGTAACAATGACAAGGCATCTGGCCAAAAGGAGACATTTTGTCATTGTAGTAAGAATAAACTATTGTGTGCTTTGTTCTTGAAATTCTCCATACCTTGCTCTTTAAATTATCTTATTTTAACATCATTTTCCATAGAAAGTTTGTCGGAAGTAAGTACAAGCATAGGAGCTACAAATGAGTACTGAACATGTAAAATTGCTTCAAAATGTTCATGAAAAGGTGATGTCCACCACAAATCCTAAAATTCATGTAGCATGATTGATTTCTCTGTTACAATCGAGACCCTTCTCTCACTTGGCCATTCTATCATCCAAAATAGATGCATTTTCACTGACTATTAAGTTCAGTATCCATTCAAGGTAAACAAATTTCGAAAATAATGCATAATATACCTATATAATCATGCTTCCATGTTTCTTCACTAACTTATGGTGCACTAAATAGTGACCACCTTACCCCTCCTTCTTGTTTTTAGATATTGGACAAATCAATAGACAAAGTTCCACCTACAACAAAATTTGAGACGCTTCACTAATTCATGGAGGAAGCAATTATCTTAGCTAAGAGTGATTAACAGCTTAAAGATCCATGTTTAGAAGCCTTAATAACCATCACCTAAACATTTAGTCTAGCTCTTCTATTCTATCCCAGTGGTGGCATTTGGTATGTCATTCAAACTCATGGATACTCAAAATAGATTACACATAACAATCATATGCTCCTTTTCCTAAATGATAACGGATACGTGACACTTGACAGAGTTTTTGGTTCCTTTGAGTCATTGTTGGCACCCCTTAGTTGATGCAATACCATCACTTACTTGATTGGGATAAGCACGGAATCCAAAATAGTCATAATTTATTTTCTATTTGCTTATTCACCATGCATATTTCAATCAGTGGAGATTGCATCTATGATGCAGCCTTCTTATAAGATATGGCATTTCCTTTTAAAAATCATGGGTTTCCTATTATAATATATTTAGTTCAAAATTTGTGAAGTTAAAATTTTCATAAAGCAAGGATGAATCATGTGAAAACTTACATACATCCATGAAATCTATGAAATGACTCAATTTTTCTTTTCTAATTTTGTTTGTGTTAAGCTTTTAGCATTAGTTGGGAACATTTTATGGATATATGGCACGTTTTGACCCAACGAAGGATAATTTCATTTTTTCAAATGTCATGACATGTTTTAACTTCTCCATGTTATGATTTGTTATATTAGTAGTATGAAGTTTTTATTAAATGTATAGGGAAGAAATGAAGGTTGAAAGGCATCTTCTATGAGTATCACGTTAAAATAAGTTTTTTTGGGCATAAAGTTTTAGTTTATTAAATGCATAGGGAAACAATGGAGGTTGCATCTTGTGCGAGTCTCAACGGTTTAGGATTAAAATAGGTATTTTTTTCAACTTATCAATGTTAGATGTTAAAACAATGTTTATTCATTTTGTTTTATTAACTTCAAGCATATATTGTCCTTCATTAAGGGCGCCTATAACAACAAAGTTTCAAATATATTACTTTTTAATTTATGTTTGATTTCGCTTTATGATAACGGTAACAACTCATCATTTAACAACCAAGGTGAACTATAAGAATAATTTATCCAACACTAAATGACATCATTTATCAATCACGAGGATTTAATATGGCCTTAATATCCATCAAAGTTTTTAAAGGGATTTAGTTGATCAAGCATGCCCGAGTGAAAGATTAAGCCACCTCTAATATTATTTGAGAATACACAAGTAACAAAATAATTCAACAATTAACAATCATGAATTAAATCCAAATTATTAAATAAAACCAATTTCACATCATTATACATTGAATTCCTTGCAATTAATATACTCTATTACTATGATGTTGTAACTATTAACAATATCATAAACATCATGTGTTGATGTTTATAATTATGAAATCAACATCCTATAGTAATTTACTTGACCTTCAGCATTAACTCTTCGTTTGTCTTTTTATAAAGACTTCAATTTTCTCTCAATCTATTAATATTTCTATAGAGAAAATTATATGTATAAAATTTTATTATAAACATGCGCATTTCATTTCAGGATAAAATTTAACTTTTGAATATAAGAGATAGGGAAGAATAAATTTAATGTTTCAATATTAGTTTTTCAATAAATCAAGGATATCCCACCTAAGTAATAACATACAAAGTTGTATAATATTTGAGATAGGATAAAAGAAGAACTCTTAATGATATTATTATGTTGTTACTCGATTAAAGTTGGTACGAAGAGCCACTGTTTAGTTAGGTAAATTTTCTATTGAGAGACTAATTAGAGGGTGGATTACAACGGATATGTTGAACTTATCAAATTATTAAGGATGAAGTGAATAAAAAGATATTTCGGGTGAAATCTTATCCAATTCCTTCTTAACCAATGCAAAAATTATGAAATTAAGTAGACTTCATTAAACGCAGGTCTGAGAAGTGTTGGTGAAATTGGCACGATTGAAAAACAATCAAATCTTGACTTGAGGATTCTACAACCCTATCTTTCAATATTCTCCAATAACTATTTTTTTAAAAATAAGAAGTATTGGTTAAGAAGAACGCTTGAGCATGATCAATAGCGGCTGCCATGAATACAGAATTTGCATAAAGTATTAATTATGATCAAGTTTTGGACAGTCTTAATTATGAATACAGAATTTGCATAAAGTATTAATTATTAATTACATCTTTAGCAAGCTTCTATCTATTCATGGGATGAAATGAGAATTCATGTATCAATAACATAATTATACAATAAAATATTGTAACCAGTGTAAATTTGTTGTTGAAGGAGATTTAAACTTGGAAGTTGTGTATGTTCTCCTTGTCCTGCCTGCTAATTCGAAGACTTTACTGGTACCTCCCAGCCAACGCTAGGGGTATTCGTCTTCCCCCTTATCCTCACGAACCGCAAAAGGGCCACACACAAGAAACCAAAAACACAACAGCACAAACTTGTCCTTGCAAGGAGAGGCTTCCACCTCTTGCACAAGCTTGAGCCCAACTCTCCGCAAGTAAACTCAATCAAATAAAATTTGTGCAGCATAACATTCATCCAACAATAGGGTCCCTTCTCTCTTCCTCTCCAATTCATTTATACAAAAATTAGCAATGACACTTGTCCCCTCATGCACAATTAATCAAATTTTAATAATTTAATTAAGGATTATTCACCCACCACACATGTCACACTTTCCCCAAGTTGCACATGTTAATTCCCTTTTTATTTTATTTATTTAGACATTTTCCCTCACATTCCCTAATTTGTTCTTATTTTTCCTCTTAGTTGTCTTTTAGTTCCCAATCCCTCATTTAATTTTTGTCCCTTAAGTAAAATTTTAGTTTGAGTTGGATTAGGAGTCTTTTTTTAGTTAGGATTAGTGGTTGATTGACTCAAGATGCTACTCTATGTGGACCACATATTCTCTCGTGTTTTTATTTTATTTTTATTTAAAAATCCATTTTATTATTTTCACGCACACATGTGCATATACCCAATTTATTCTTGATCCTTATTTTACTTAACTTACTAGTCTAATTCTCATGTTTCTCTTTTAATGTTTTAATTGGTCGAACCTCTTAGTCTTAGACTCTTGGTTAGTTTTCTTGTTTATAAATTAATAATCAATTATATGCTCTTTCTAACAATGTCTAAGTGTTTTATTTTATTTTTCTAGGCCTTCTATATTTTTATTGACTCACAAATTTGTTTACGCGGCGTGCCCTTGAAGACATAATTATGTTCTCCAAGGATGTCATTCGCCTTTGACTAGTTTGGAAGTTTGTTATACACTTGGATTCAACACTCCATTGGTCGACCTTGTGGGAGACTAATGGATTTTATAAGGAATAAGGATTCAGCATTATTGCGCACCCCTTAGAATTCTTCATGAGCAATTTTCTCAATCTTCCCTCACGGAATCGTGAACCTATCGAACTAGGTAATCGTTAACCTTCAGTTCAGGTCACGGTGAGAGTGCTAGTAGGTTGTGGCAAGGACATTGCCACACCTCTCCCTCATCTATCTATTTTTTTGTGTATGACCCCTTTACTTCATATGTGAGTCGTATTAGCAAGGGTCACCATGCCTACATCCACTGACAATAACAATGTCAATAATCCATGTACATAACATCCATACTGAAATCATCATATAAATCATGCATGTAAATCAAATACTCAAAACTCAAACCAAATACAAGTCCACTCCCTGACTCAATCTCGAGTCCTAGGAAGTCCATTGATGCCATCAACATCCTCAACCTGTCATGTATCCTGCACACTTAGGAGAACTCATCATAAAACCTATCAATATATACATTTAGAATTTAACATATAAATCACAATGACATCAAAATATAACTCATAATCAAATCATAATCATAAAGTTTCATAACCATATCACTTGCTCTCAAGTTTCCTCAAAGAATAAGTCAGTATAAAATGTGATCAGTGGAACTAGATGTTACAATAACAACGGGAAAAACACCAGAATTTGAAACAAAATATGCATTGTTCAAAGTGTTTCATTTTCATCTTGACGGGAACCTCATATTCACTCTTTATATCGTTGCATCTCTATTGCATATTCAAAGACTGGTACTTAGAATCTTCAATTATGTATTATCGAGTCAATGTACAAATTTTGATGCTAAAATGTAAAGTTAAGTTTGCACATTGGACTTCCAGTATACATTCAAAACAATTTTGGTTATTATGTTTGGGTATGTGAATGCAAAGGATACTTATTG
>ML784789.1:99028-110123 GCA_009831015.1 Picea engelmannii
ATGGCCTAAAGCCGACATAAATAAAATAACATTACTAATCTAAATTACAACTAATGGCATAAAGCCGACATAAATAAAATAACATTACTAATCTAGTATGCCCCAATTAAGTGGTAATGAGCCAATATTAGGGCTTAACACTTATTATGTGAGTTGTTATTTTTGTGTTAGAAGTCTCCTTTTGAATCTATGTTAACTTAGTTTTTTGTTATGCAATTGGGAAATTCATCATGGATCTTTAAAGCTTGTCTAGTAATGCTTTTAAATCATAGAATGAGAGTGTTTGTTTAACACTAGTAATGTAATGTAAGTATATCATAGTTACAGGCACTTTTTGTCACCAATATTTCTATTTCCAACCACTTGTATTTCCCTTTATGTGCAAGCTTTGATATTTAATGTTGTTAGATGGTTTTTGTAAATCTAATAACCTTTTGAGAATATCAATAGAGGAGATTTTTTTCTTTTTAAATAAGTTGGTATCAGCTCAAATTCCAGTGGTATAGGTCACAAATATATTAAATGGTTTATAAGTACTTTTGTTCCTTTGTTCTTGCTAAGGCAGGGACTAGTTACATAGCAGTTTACCCTTGTTTTATAGGTCATTCAATAGGGTCATCTCAAATTATCCACAAATGTTAAAAAGATAATTAATATTAATCGCATCATTCAATGTCGACTTCTAATCGTCCCAAGTCAATAAATAAATTACAAAACTATACTACTTATAAGCTTGAGTAGATGTGAAGACTTACAATTGTGAAAGATATCTAGCATCTTGAAGTGAGGGGATTTTATAAGTTTGTGTGGAGGTGAGGAATTCAAATTTTTGAAAGAGATCTAGCATCTTGAAGCGAGGGGTTGCAAAAGATATTTAACATGCTGCCTAGAAAGCATTATCAATCCTTAACTATCAATAATTGAATCGGTGAAAAGGCAGTATTGAACTCAACAACTCAATAATATTGTCCTCAAACAAGGTTAATTTCCAAAAAATATCAACGGGAGGAACTGATATAGAGATTAGGCACCCATCCCCATGCAAACTAGAAAAATTGCAACACTTTAATAGATGCTTTAAAGTTGTATTTTTTTCCTGCAAATATCTTGTACAACATCAAATCCCCAAGAATCAAGGACCATGTCAAAATGGTCTTCAAATCCACAAGTGGTTTCGACACACTGTAAGCCAAAAAAAAAAAATTATGCTTATGCTTCAGCATCCAAATCATCTTTAGAGGCTTACCAAGCATGAGGTTTTGATAAACACATGTGTACCCATCTACAAGAATGTTCTTTTTTAGGGAATTTCTTCTGTGACATCTTTGGTCTCGCCACCAAGCCAAAGGGGCCCAAATCCGTAGCTTGATCACAAGATTAACCGAGAGCATCTTCTTAATGAGCTCCAAGATAAGCTTGTCTAGAGTTACCAACAAAGAATTAGCCTTAATTATAGACAAAGCAACCAATCACAAGCATGAGAATCAAATCTCTGATAAAAATCTAGAGGATCCACAAAGTTACCGACTTAACGAGAACTGTGACCTCAAAACAAGAAGTCTGGCCCAAAAAACCCATATTTTTGCATAAAAAAACATCAAAATCAACCCTCAAATCAAAGAGTGGTGCTACCAATAGCACCATTTATTTAAACGAGATCAAAATTACAATATTTTTCAAACGTGGCCTTCAAAACTCAGACAGTAGCTCAAAAAAACCTTAAAATTGGCACCTAAAAATGATGTTAAAAAAAAATTAAAAACATCAAAATTTTAAATAATTTGAAATCGTATTTTTATCAGTTGGTACCATTAAAACCAAACCTCAAAATCAACAATCAAATTGAAAAGTACTGCTATCGGTATCACCCATTCTAAAATTGGGGTATGAAAATGACACATTTCTATAAAGTGGTAAAAGAACTCATCATTAATGTAAACAAAATCATAAAATCAACCCTTAAATGATTACTTTTTAAATCTTACTTTATCACTCAAAGCACAAGGTAACAAATAATGCCATGAAAATATTACAATATACTTTAAAAATTCAACATCATTTTTTAATATTTTTTTACTTTTAACAAAAAAAAAAGTAAATACAAGTTACATTGAATGAAATATAAATTATTTCTTAAAAGTATTGTTATATTTTCCATATTCAAAACATATGAGCTAAGAAATTTTATTATATTCTCCATAATCAAAACATATAATTCATAAAACATAAAAATGATTCATAACTTCATATAAGATCATATGTAAGTTCAATGTTCATTTCTAGTTACCATACAAACATCATATGGATCAAAAATACATAAAATGCTTCATACACTTATTCAGATTGACTCATGGATTTTGAAATACCATCATAGTCTACATTGTCTTCAGATGAATGATTGGACGAAGATGTAGATGATCCATACTCTTCTCTATTGTCAATGAATGCACCATCTGAGTCTACATGCATGCCCAACATTTCAGATGTCAAAATCCTTTTAGATCTACGACTAGGTTCAACGGACTTCCATCTTGCAGTTATTTCTTGTGGTAGCAACCTCTTGATAATATCTATTGTCTTGGAGCGAAGATTTCCTCTCTTTGTCAAATTGAAGTCACAAACAAGTATGTCAACATCATCTAATTTTAAGAGGTCAATGCGACGATGAGTTGTATTTTGACCCTTTATTTTTCTCTTTCTATTGACATGTTTCTCAACCACCATCTCTATCTTGTACACACCATTGAATGAGTGTGTACTTGTTGCATATGCACTTCAATTGCAATAAAATCATCATTTTCTTTCTCAATCTTTACAACCTTTGCAATCCAGAATGGATAACCATGTGGATCTTCAATCGCTAAGACTGCAATCATTCTACCCTCCTTAATGTCTTGTATTGAACCCCTGTAAAGGTCTTCCATGGCTTCAGGTTATGCATGTGACCTTCATGAACCAATATACATTTCTCTTTCCTCTACTTGTGTAAACTCAATGGTACATTGAGATTCTTGTTGTTCAACAATGTTTGTTTCTTCAGATTCATTTGGCATATTTTTTGGCCAATGAAATGGAGTCTTCAACAATGTATCTTCATTTGTTGAGCTTGAAATTATGTCACTTTGACTATTGAAAGAAGACTCCCACCAAACATAATCAGCAACATCAAAGTACTCATATGTATCCTTAATGGACTTTTTTTATTTTTTCCAGGCATTCAGAATAATCTACATCTCTATTATGCCTCTGTGTGTTATGGATTTAAGCAACTAATTGTAAAAATAATAACTTTGATGCAAATATTGGATGATCTGGAATGAACTTCAAAAATGCTAAACCTGATGAAGCCCCCCATTCTACAGTAGTTGAATATTTCTTTCCCCGTATAAGTGTTTTCCCATCAACTTTTTTGAAACAAAATTGTTGTTGGAAGCTAATGTCATTAAGTTGCTCAATACATTTTTATTCACAATGCGATCCCTGAATAAATATTCACATGTCAACAGTTTCTTCTAATATATGAAAAGAGGGCTTTGGAATGTATGCTTTCGTAATACAATCAATCATTGATGGTATGCTTCCAACATTTTTCCTCTTCAATGTTACTGAAAAACGACTGAACATTTGATCAATATGATCATGAGTGTATCCACCAAGAAGGAAACCAACTTTCAACTTTTGAAAGATTCTCAGTTCAACAAGCATGCTTAGAAATCCAAACACAATTTGATTTTTATTTTCATGACTAGTGTTTTCCAACTGTAGATAGAGAACTTGAGGAAGATTTCCAGACCAGTGAGTGAGCACATGATGAATTATGTTGATGGTCATATTTGCATCATTACGAATTTGGAGCTGTGAAGTAAACCCTTGGACACATTTTTCCATTGAAAACCATACAACCAACCCAATGAAACTGAATGAAATTATTTTCGTGTAAATGTTTTGGTGTACGGATAAAATGTGGTAGAAGTTTTTTCTTCTGGTCAATGCCATCAATTATCATACCTAAATATTTGTTTGGATCATCATACCACTTCTTCTGATGTTTGTACAACTTTTTACATTCACTTGATTGTTGATTTTGATGTTCTTGAAGTGCTTTGACTATGGAATCTGCACATGACATAAAATAAAAATATTGATCATATATTTTCATAGTTTATAATTATCCAATTTAAAAAAAAAAATAGTAAATACATACATCTTTCTGCCCCTTCATATTTATCTCTTCTTGATTTAAGAGTAGCACATATACTGCAAATCCCCATCTTTGAGTACTTAGGAATACAGACATTGTCGAATTGTTTCTTCCATATTCTTGTAAAATGTGCATATGTAATAAAATTACCATTTCCTTCAACACCTTCAGCATATCCTTTGTACAAGTTGTAGATTTCCCTCATTGACAAATTATATGGAATATGTATTGTGTCTCTATCTAGCATACACTCTCCATGTTTGGAAAATAAATCATGCATCCATGACAATGTAGTGTTTTTCAATGGCCCACTCTCTCGTCCATGATGTACCTTTGAATAAAATGAAGGATCTTTTTCCAACCTTTTATGGATTCTTGATAGACTAAGATTACCAATTGAGTGAATTGTTTTGAAAGCCTTTCTGCAAGTAAAATATTCCCAATGCGATAATCATATCTTGTCTTGGTGGATATCATGCACCCCATCAAATATGAATTATACATGCTCTTATTCATTGACAAATATTTCTTCCTTTTATTCAAGGCATACATGTAGTCCACGCTTTTCAAACAATTATTTTGACAGCATTCACTTGAAATCAATTCACTTATGGAAATTGATTTAGTGAGAAGTTATTTTCTAGACCTTGTATAACTAGAATGATTTCGATTGGTATAAAAAGGTCTAGTTCTGGTCCCAGACACAATATTTATTTGCAATGTCTCCACTATTTCATCATCCTCACTAGAAGGATTTTCCTCATCACCAGAAGGCATATCAAGCAAAACATTGTCAGGAAACTGAACAAGAGAATGACGATCACCTTGATTTGTTGCAGTTGAATGATTGAGAACATGATATTCATTCTGTTGGTCCTAAATTCTGCACCTGACTGCTAAAGGGCGGAGCTAAGCCACCTCAAGTTTAGAATGGTTGGTTTTTTTTTTTTTTTTGTGGGTCAGTTAGAGGGTTAGTTTTACTAAGACAAGATCGTGGTGGGGCTAGAAAAATGATATGGATGAGGGTCCTCCTTGTCTAGTGGCACACAAATGACAGACAAGTGATATAATAGAGGTAAAAAACAAAGAGAAACAACAAACCACTCAATGAATAATCTATTGCAAGAAGTTTGATACTTATAATATCATTTCAAGACATTAAACATGTATCAAAAACATAATTACTCCCACGGGTTGCAATGGAAACAAATATTCACCAAAGAATTTGATGTTTCACAGGTTGCATATTAGTAAAGACAAGTTATACAATAGTTGAAGGAAATGAAATGCACTTCACACAAATCAAAAACTGCATTCAAGATAAGATAAAAACAAATGTAGATTTGGACAAAAACATTGTCATCAAGAGTATATTCACCAAGTGGAGAGATTTAATCCATGCATAGAACAGGTTCAACAAGCTTGATGTATTGATCTTCTTTTCCCAAAAACCAAACCCTCAAAACATACAAAAATTGCATATTTATCAAAGTTACATAGGCTCTCGTCCATCTAGGACTAAGGCTTAACTCTACACTACCCGTTGTAAAACAACTTATTAACTTAGCTAAAAAAACGGTTGGAGTATATTAAGGTATACTTTGATCTTGACTTAATCAAAAAGAAGTGGTTCATATCACACACAAATGACCACTTATGATGCCTTAATATAAAATATTCTTGAACTTAAATAACTAAAACTATTGATAGTCATAAACCAAACTGATGCATATGTTGAATCAAATTGAGTCTTTGATAGAAGTAAATAGGACTGATAGAACTAGATTCTGAGTCTAGTACAGGTGCACATGTGCGTTGTTGGAGGCCACTGGGAGATAATTGGGTGTGTTGGCAACTTCTTCAAATTATTTCCTTTAGAAAGCAGTAAGTCTTCTGGTGCTTCTTATGGAGTCTTTGATATTTCTTCTGCAACCTGGAGTACAGATTCTAGAAATTCCCGATTATGGTGTTGCAGGGTCCAAATCTAAAGCTTCAGTTCTATACATGTTGACTACCATCGATTTGTTGTTAGACGAGCAATATGATGCCTTTGACTGGCTTGGCGTTCCTAGTTTGGTGTCGTTTAAAAACTTCAAAATATGCAATAAATGAAGATAAGCCACTCCAGAAATTTGGCATTCGGGAGCTTTGGATTGCAGAGTATACATATCTCCCAAAGGATCGAACTCCCAGAGTGATGTGTCAACATTTTGGCACTTGGATTTTCAAGGGCTCTGGTACTTCGGTAGCTCAGCACTTCGGAGCTTTGGAGAATTGTGTTTTCTCTGAATTGAAATCTCCTACAATGGATATCTCCTGGATCTGACGTGGCAGTGAGGATCCACTTCAAAAATTTGGAGCTTCGGTACTTCAGGGCTTCTTGAATGAAGATTATGAATATCTCTCAAATGACTGAACTCGTGAAGGGATGTGGCAGTTCGGGGCTCCGACACTTCGAAGGTTCGTTCTTGTTCTGGATTGAAATCTCTCAAAGTGAAACTTCATATGCTTTTTGTTAAACCTCGCGCGATTTTGAAACCCTGAATGCACAAGATCCATTGATCTTAATTGACTATTGGATCTCCATCGTCGAAGATTTAACCTGTCTGTTGCTCACAATCTAAGACCAAAATCTATTAATCTGAACTGTTGCATTTTTCTTTTGGATGTTTCTTGTGCAAACAAAGGACTTGTTTGACCTGCTACACGCTCAGTCAATGGTAAACATGATGATAAATATTTCGAACTCAAACCATGACATGCAATTATCCTTCAAGAAAATAGAAATAATTGGTGCAAAGAATCAAGCAAGAAATATAATGATAAAAACTGAGTCATTTAGTAATGGGAAACCGACTTAACCAACCAGAAGAGGAATGAATTTGATGAAGGTATATGGAAATGAGAGAGGAGGGTCAGGGGTGAACACTTAGGTCTCAACATTGGATCCAACTGGGGACAGCACCCCCTGTGAGGTAGTGAGAACAGCAGATCAGTGCCTTGGAACTTAATACCTTGCTCCCACCTTCCTTTTGTTACCTTTGTTTATGTTTGTCAGCCATGTACATATGCTATTGTCTCTCAACCATGCATCTTATTGAATCCAAAATTGTAACGACACCCTAGTGCATGTGTTGGGATATGGATTATTTTTTCACACACAAACTAACTAATCAAATGTAAATGAAAAAGGAAAGAAGCTATGGTACAAGAGGTACCTTCCCTCAATCTTTCAAGCAAAATAGTGTTTCAGAAAGCACCCATTTACTAGACCTCCGAAAATCTCAATATCATCCAAATTGTGTAAAACAAATGTATTATTTTCCATAACCTCAACCACCTTAAAAGGACCAAATCAGAGGTTATCGAACTTACCATGCTTGGACTTCTCATCCCTTCTGGCATCCCACCCCAAGACCAAGTCACCTTCTTGAAAGATATCCTTCTTGGTTTTCTTTTCAAAATTTGATTTGATCTTGCTCTGGTATGTCTCAGTTATCTGATCCGATGCTTCTCTCCTTTGTTGAACCTCTATAATCTGAAATATTCTCCTCTTGATGTTATTTGGATCCTCAATTTCCTCCTGTAGGAATTTTAGAACTGGTAGGCCAAGTTGAGTAGGGAAGACAGTGTCTATCCCATATACTAGCTGAAATGGTGAGGTTCCCATGGATCTCTTGGTGCTTATCCTATCATCCCACAAGGCATACTTGAGATTAGAGTCCTAGGATTTCTTGTTTTCAGTCAACAATTTCTTAATGATCCTGATGAGAGTCTTGTTTGATGACTCGGCCAGCCCATTCCCCTAAGGATAATGGGGCTTGGAATGTGTAAAGGAAATGTTATGGGTGGAACAAAATTCAATCATGGATTTGGACTTGAATGCATGAGAATTGTTTGTTATAAGCTTTCTAGGGCAGTCGAACCTAGAAAATATATTTGTTTCCAAAAAATTCATAATCACTTGTCAGTAGCATTCTTGGTGGGCACAGTCTTGATCCATTTGGTAAAGTAGTCAATGGTAGTGAGGATCCACTTGTGCTTCCCACTAGAGGGTGGATTTATCTCACCTATGAAATCTAATCCCCATTGTTGAAAGGGGCCACTAGTAGTGATAGGTTTTAGGGGCAATGAGAGTAATTTATGTTGCCTACAAACTTTTGACATTCACCGCATGCCCTTAATATAGTAAATACATCTGAGAAAAGGGTGGGTCAGTAGTACCATGCCCTTAGGATATTGAGGGTTGTATCTTTCCAATGTTGGTGTCCCCCACAAACTCCCATGTGCATATCTTTTGTGACTTGTTTAGCTTCATTTTCATCAAGACACTTTAATAGGATGCCAGCAGGATCCCTCCAATACAAGCTCTAATTTAAAATGCAGAATTTTATAGATTTTAATTTGAGAGACCTAGCCCCCGTCTTCTTCAAATCTAGTGGGAACTCCAGATGTTGCAGAAAGTAAATAACATCTTTGTACCAAGGTGAAGAAGAGTATTTTTAAAATACCTTTATGTTGTCTTGTCCAGGCTATGTCAAGGGTGCATCGGATTGGGTGAAGGTCTGATGCAATTCCAACACCTTACAGTTTGATTCTGATAACAACTTGGCTAGTCCTTGTCCCTTGATTAGCTTGGTAGGTTTTGTGTGCAGGTCATACTCCAATATTTTGACAATCCACTTCCCTCTTTTCCCTTCACTATCTGGATGGACAAGAATCTCTTTGACACTGCTGCTAGGAACATAGGTTGTTATGATAGATTGTAACACATACACCCTGAAGGATTTTAATGCTTTGACCAACGCATAGGCCTACTTTTCTAATATTTCATACTTCATCTCGGCATCTCGAAGAGATTTTTTGAAAAAGGCTATGGGTTTTTCATGCCCTTCTTCATTCTTTTGCAGTAGCACAGCAGCAATGGTTTCCTTGGAAGCGAAAGAAACGATAAAGATTTCTTTGGAATAGTCATGGCTAACCAATACAGGGGCTTCATCCAAAGCTTGTTTGATCCTTTGGAATGTTGATTTTTCCTCTTATGACCACTTGATAACAGAATTTTTCTTCAGCATGTTGGTGATAGGATTTATGATTTCAGCAAAGTTTGGCACAAAGCGCCTTAAAAAAAATATTATTCCTATAAAAGACTGAATAGACTTATTATTTATGGGGATTTCAATTTCCTGAATGACCTCCACTCTCTTAGGGTCTATTTTTATACCTCCTATTGATATGAAGTGACCTAGGAGTTTACCTTTTGGCATAGCAAAGTGGGACTTCCTGGGATTCAAAGAAATCTTGTACATTCTACATTTTCGGAAAATCTGCTCAAGGTATTGTAAATGCTCATCATCTGATTTGGATAAAATGGTGATGCCATCCAAATATATAACCATAAATGTATCTTTATCCCCCACAAAGGCTACATCCATAGCCCTCTGAAAGGTGGCCCCTTCTTTCATTATCCCAAAGGGAATTTTTTCGTACATAAATGTCCCCCATGGTGTGGTGAATGTTGGTTTTTTTTGTCTTGTTCACATACTTCTATCTGGTTATAACCAGAGTACCCATCCAGCAAAGAAATATTGTGGGCACCTACTCCCCTTTGCAAAATATGGTCCATCTTGGGTAGGGGGTAGTTGTATTTTAGGGAACACTTGTTGAGATTTCGGAAATCCACCCACAAGCATATTTCCCCACTTTGTTTCCTCATAGGTACCAAGTTGGCCACCTAATCTGAGTACCTCAAGGGAACAATAATTCTGGCATCAAGCATTTGTTTCATCTCTTTTTTTATTATGGACATCATCATGGGATTGAATCGCTTGATCTTCTGTCTAAATGGATTAGAACCAGCCTTCAGAGGTATCTTGTGTTGGATGATGTCAGTGTCAAATGTCTTCAAATATTCATACGACCATGCAAAAATATCAGCAAAAATTTTCATGAGGGTGACATACATGTCCTTTTGTTCTGGAGCTAGTGCCTTAGATAGTTTGACTATTTTTGGATTTTCACCAGTCCCAATGTTGCAGTCCATCACTTCCTCTTATTTATTTTTTATGGAAGCTTCTCTAGAGACATCATGATAGTCAAATAACCTTTCCAATGGCACTAGACCCATGGGGATGTGGTTTGTTTTAAGTTCCACAATGTTGTGGCCAGCCACTTTGTTCAGCATATGCATGTTTGTTGATAATACGATTCATCATCTTCACCCTCTTGATCTATTGAGATACTGGAGAATTATTCAATGGTATGTAGAAATATTTGCAGCTCCAAATCATTGCTAAAGAATTTCCAGTGCTTTATGTTGTCTGGTATGGTTTTCCTATGTATGAATTCCACATGATACTTGATATTTGAGCCAATGGGAGGTCTGAAGGTGATGGCAGCCAATGCCAAATAATATGCCTTCTGATTTGCCTCTCTAGGAATGAAGGAGATGTTAAATGCCAGAAATAAGTTGTCAATGAGGTCCCACACCTCGTTCATGTATTGTTTGAGCCTCTGCTGCTTAGCTTGATAGATGTTTTTGTCTTGATTGATGATTAACTCAAAATCACCAAAGACTGCCAAACTATCAATGGCCATGTCTTTGGAAACCCTCAATCCAAGTACCAGAGCTTCATACTCATCTATATTGTTAGTAGTCTCGAATTCCAGCTTATAAGAGAGCGTTATAACCTCTTGTGCATGGTAAATGAGGACTATACCAGCCCCAGAACCTTCCTTCAATGAAGAGCCATCGAAATACATCTTCCACACTTTGTTCTATTGATCTGTCAAAGATTGATTTTTGCATTTGTTGACTGTAATTTTTGGTTCCTCATTATTTAAATGAAAAACAGATGACCTGATCTCATCCTCAACAGCATAAATTGGATGGTT
>ML784789.1:111932-153296 GCA_009831015.1 Picea engelmannii
TTGGTAAATATTTCATGTAATCTATGGTTGGGAGTGCATGTAATCCTACAGGAAAAACTAGGGGTGCATATCTAGCAGCAATTATGGCATCCATCCTGTTAACAGCCATTGTTTGGGAAATAGGAATCTGAAGATTTATTGGAGCTACAGGGGTGGATGTTGGACTGGACGATGAAGTAGAGGTAGGAGTTGAAGTTGTCTAAGGTTCCTTGGAATTGTGATTCTCGGGGCTATCGAATTCAAGTTGCTTGTGAAAATTGACAAAAGTAAATTCTTTAGGTGCGGCTTTACCCTTGAGGGATGAGGTATATCTCTGGGGTAAGGTGGATTTTCTTAGTTGCCTTTCTAGATCAGGGAAAATTGTGTCCTTATCAGGGTTTGGATGAGCCTTAGTGGCTTTGATGTGCTCAGATTTGGATCTCTTGAGTCCTTTTCTGGTAGCCAGTATTTCTTTTGTGAAATTTACTCAGTGGAGTCTCCAGGTGAAAGATGGCAGTCTGAATGTGTTCGATGTTTGTTCACCATCAAAGTTCAGATATGATCGTTTCCGTTCTCCCAAGGAAAGATATTTCATTACTCCATTCCCCAGCAACAGCGCCAGAATATTTTGGTCCTAAAGTCTGCACCTGACTACTAAAGGGTAGAGCTATGCCACCTCAAGTTTAGAATGGTTAGTTTTTTTTTTTTGTGGGTCAGTTAGAGGGTTGGTTTTACTAATACAAGATCATGGTGGGGTTGGAAAAATGATATGGATGGGGGTCCTCCTTGGTTGGTGGCACACAAATGACAGACAAGTGAGATAATAGAGGTAAAAAACAAAGAGAAACAAAAAACCACTCAATGAATAATCTGATGCAAGAAGTTTAATACTTAAAATATCATTTAAAGACATTAAAGTGTATCAAAAACACAATTACTCCCATAGTTTGCAATGGAAACAAATATTCACCAAAGCATTTTTTGTTTCACAGGTTGCATATTAGTAAAGACAAGTTATACAATAGCAAAAGGAAATGAAAGGTACTTTGCACAAAACAAAAATTGCATTCAAGATAAGATAAAGCCACATGTAGATTTGGAAAAAAACATTATCATCAAGAGTATATTAACCAGCTGGAAAGATTTAATCCATTCATAGAACAGGTTCAACCAGCTTGATGTATTGATCTTCTTTTCCCAAAAACCGAACCCTCAAAACATACAAAAACTACATATTTATCAAAGTTACAGAGGCTCTCATCCATCTGGGACTGAGGCTTAACTCTACACTACCAGTTGTAAAACAAATTATTAACTTAGCTAAAAACACTATTGGAGTATATTAAGGTATACTTCGATCTTGACTTAATCAAAAAGAAGTGGTTCATATCACACACAAATGACCACTTATGATGCCTTAATCTAAAAGAGTCTTGAACTTAAATAACTAAAATTGTTACTAATCATAAACCAAACTAATGCATATGTTGAATCAAACTGAGTCTTTGACGGAATTAAATAGGACTGATAGAACTGGATTCTGAGTCAAGTACAAGTGTACATGTGCGTTTCTTGAGGCCAATGGGAGATAACTGGGTGTGTTGGCAACTTCTTCAAATTATCTCCTTTAGAAAGCAGCAAGTCTTCTGGTGCTTCTTATGGAGTCTTTGGTATTTCTTCTATAACCTGGAGTACAGTTTCTCCAATTCTCAATTATGGTGTTGTAGGGTCCGTATATGAAGCTTCAGTTCTGTACCTATTGACTATCACCGAGATTTTGTCAGACGAGCAATATGATGCCTTTGACTGGCTCAGCGTTTCTAGTTTGGCGTCATTTAAAAAATTCAAAATATGCAATAAATGAGGATAAACCACTTTGAAAATTTGGTGTTCGAGAGCTTTGGAGTGCAGAGTATACATATCTCAGAGAGGAACAAACTCTCGAAGTGACGTGTCAACATTTCTACACTTGGATGTTCCGGTACTTCGACAACTCGACACTTCGGAGCTTCGGAGAACTGTGTTTTCTCTAAATTGAAATCTCTCAGAGTGGTGATCTCTCGGATCTGACGTGGTAGTGAGGATCCACTTTGGAAATTCAGGGCTCCGGCACTTCGGGGATTCTTGAATGAAGAGTATGAATCTCTCCCGAATGACCGAACTCGTGAAGTGACGTGGCAGTTCAGGGCTCCGGCACTTCATAGGTTCGCGCTTGTTCTGGATTGAAATCTCCTGGAGTGAAACTTCATATGCTTGTTGTTAAACCTCACGCGATTTTGAAACCCCGAATTCACAAGAGTCATTGATATTAATTGACTGTTGGATCTCCATCGTCGAAAATTTAACATGTTTTTTACTCACAATCTAAGCCCGAAATCCACTGCTCTGAACTGATGCATTTTTATTTTGGATGTTTCCTGTGCAAACAAAGGACTTGGTTGACTTGTTGCACGCTCAATCAATGTTAAAGATGATGACAAATATTTCAAACCCAAACCACGACATGCAATTATCCTTCAAGAAAACAGAAACAATTGGTGCAAAGAATCAATCAAGAAAGATAATGATAAAAAATGAGTCATTTAGTAATGGGAAACCGGCTTAACCAACCAGAAGAGGAATGATTTTGATGAAGGTATATGGAAATGAGAGAGGAGGGGCAGGGATGTAGACTTAGGTCTCAACACATTCTTAGGTCCATCATCTTCATTGATAATCTCATTGATTAGAGAAATATCAAAATCATTAGAAAAATGATTACCATCATCACCAATGTCATTGGATCTTCCATGAAAATATTCACTTGAAGGAAAATCATCGTCACCCATAAGACTATCAATTCCATTAAGATTCTCACTTCGAGAAAAGTTTCCATCGCCGTCATCGGTACCTTGAGAATCCTCATTTGGAGAAAAATCATCATCAACATTGTGTCCACATAATCATCTTCATTGCTTTCAAAATCCCCACTTGAGGGAAATTTTTCATCATCCTGCTTAGTGCCTTGAAAATCTTCATCGATATCTTGAAAATCTTCACTTGGAGGAAAATAAAAATAAAAATTGTAAGTTAGAGTTTGTATTGGATCCTGATAAAAAGTTAGAATTGTTTGTTGGTCCTAATCATATGTGGAAGCGGTGCCCTTCTGGGAAACCATCGTTGCCATTTGTCCGAAA
The DNA here is from genome assembly GCA_009831015.1 of Picea engelmannii. Lineage (NCBI taxonomy): Eukaryota > Viridiplantae > Streptophyta > Pinopsida > Pinales > Pinaceae > Picea > Picea engelmannii. The sequence continues at coordinate 115,088 of ML784789.1, forward strand.
AAAAAATATAAAATAAATAAATAAATGTTGTTCCTAATCATACATGGCAGTAGTGCCCTTTCAGTAAACCACCGTTTTCATTTGTCCAAAAAAAAAAATATTATGCTATGCAAACAGAGACGTCGATGCCACGCAGGGCAAGTGCGGATAGCTAGAATAAAACATGAGCAGAAAAAATGTAGGCCAGCCTTCCATGGTTGCTAGTAAACGAGGAACGACATAAACATGAAACATGAAAGCAATTAAAAACTAGGACCGAGCCTTGGTCCAACGTAGACCTGTCGCGCGTGTGAGTTTCCCTTATAGCGGTCCGCTATAGCTTGTCGAAGATCATGAAGGAAGGACATCAGCGTGTCTACACGGCTCCAGCGATCTGTATCCCTATTCTGCAAATCAAGTGTAATTGACTTAATCTCCCCTAGGTCCCTTTTGAGGTTGCGCAAGGTGTCCATGATCGTTTCTCGTTCCTCGCATTTGTCACAAACAGGGTGTAGAAGGGGTGACAGCAGGGAATCTGAATATGAAGAGGGAGAGAAGGTAGGGATGGAGGTGGTCGGGGGGTGGTGAAAGGGAGAGGGAGGAGGTGGAGGACGTCAAGGTGGGGAGGAGGGGGAGGTGCGTAACCCAGCGAGTTGTCGAGGGTGTCAAACCACTCAACCCTACAACCGTAGGGGTTAGAGAGAGGGGATAGATCAGGGGTGGTCTCATGGAGTAGTTGAGTGGGGATGGGCGCGACGACAAGAGCCAAGACAAAGAGGTTTTCAGCTTCAAGAGGAGGGTCGTGGGTGGGTGTATCCCTTCCCCTAGATGCATACCAAGAAATCCCCTTTTGGCCTTGCCTCTGAGGCGGGGCATGTTAAAATAAAACAACGACCTGGGACAGAAGATGCAGAGGATCAGAAAACCTGGAGAGGGGAGGCACGAGCTTGAAATCCTGCGAACCGAATGGAGGTCGCACAAGAGGAGAGGCACAGGCCTAGTGAAGAGGAGAACCAAGGTAAGTTGGTCAAGCAAACAGGGAGGGGGTGAATGAATATCAATGTGCCCAAATTCGGATTTATAAAATCCTGTAAGGATGAGCAGATGTGACCAAGGAAGCAACGTGTGCGGCACCATGAAGACTCCCACGCACCAAAGCTTCCAAATCATGTGGGAGACTAGATTTGACTAAGATTTGGAAGGTAACGGCGGAAGATTTAAATCCATGAGGTGACAGAATTGAGGGGACAAGACTGATCGGATGCCAAGTGGCTATTTTCTTGCCAGGTGGCCTCCCTGTGGCTTGTTCACATGCTAAGCTCGGAATCTCCCCATCTGGGGGTCGATCCTTGGTGTTAGCTATGTTTCTGCAGGCGATGACTATGGGATGGGAAGGATTAGAGGTGGGGGAACACGAGAGGACTCCCTCCTCCATCTCAACTCTGACATTTGTCAGCAATTCGGAAACTTGATTTGTCATTCTCCGTATATGAGAAGGAAGGATTACCCAATGAGGTTGGAGGGTGGATTTGATTCTAAGAAGCCCATTCATGAGTCTCCATCTTGGACAAATTTTCTCTGGGTCAGCCCCGTTAAGGAGATAGGAGAGGAGATTTATGATAATTTGCAAGTCACCCTCTGCGATGATGGGAAAAATCTCTTGATCTATGGCCGCTTGTGGACCACCAAGGACTCCCCATACTTCTGCAGCGTTGTTGGTGTTGTGCCCAAGATTTCCTACCATGACGTGGAGGATTTCCCCTTTGTTGTTGCGGATGACAGCTCCATATCCTGCAGGTCTTGGATTCCCTTTGGAGGCCCCATCAAAATTTAGTTTGTGGCACCCTGTAGGTGGAGCTTCCCATTGAGTGGGGCTAAKCTTACGACTGACAACAGTAGAAATTGAGGGGTGGAGGTTGAGTTGTCAGGCGCTAAGGATGAGACGTTCATTCAATGGGCAGTTTAAATCCTGAGYCGTCTAGGGAAGCAAAGAGATTGTTTAGGTGAGGTTGGAGTGGATTGTAGTCCAGACTTCTTGCCAGGTCCTAGTGACTGATTTAAAGGTTCGTCTGTTTCATTCTTTCCAAATTTTCCAAACAATGAATCCCAGTAACAGCTRCCAGATTCTGTTGAGGATGGGGGATTGAAATATAKAACTTCACGATCCTRCTATAGTTTCTTGGAGTCTTGTGCGGTTCATGTCCATGGTTCTCATTAGGCAGGTGTTGTGGTCCCAGATGCATGAACTATGGGTGCATAGGTTTAGGAGAAGATTTTGAGTTTCCTCCTCTGAGTCGCATAATTGACACCAGGAAGGACCAATGAATCCCCTTTTCCTTAAGTTGTCCCAGGTGAGAATGTTGTTGTGTGCAACTAGCCAAAGGAAAGTGATGATTTTCGACCAGGATTTTGCTTCCCAAATCTTGCCCCAAACCTCTTCCCATGGTAGGGAATTGTGAACTGCTCTTAGGTGGTAAGCTTCTTGAATGTTGAAGGTGTCTGTGGTGGAGTGTCCCCATCTGAGGATGTCATCCCCTTGTTGACTTAATATTTTCCTTGAATCGAGATGTTCCTGTAGAGGTTGGAGATTGAAATTTGTGAGGATATTCAGGTGCTCGTGAGAGTTCTTCCAGATGCGCCATATTTCCCCTAGGACATTTGGGTTATAGAAGTCCTTCACTTTGAGGAGTCTTGCTTCAGTCGTGAAGGGGATGAAGGCATTGAGATTCAGATCTGTATTTGTGGCTGGGAGTTTTTGCCAAGAGTCACTCCAAAAGAGAGTTGAAGACCCACTCTGCAGTTCCCAGAAAGAGTGGTATGTGATGAGTCCCCGATTATTCCTGGCCGCGTTCCAGATGAGTGAGCCTGGGCTCTAACCACTCCACCTGATTAACTCTCTTTCTGGGATTGTGGGAGTGTATTTTTTCCTCCAAATATGGGCCCATAAGTCTTGGGGTCTCTTTAACCATCTCCACCAAATTTTATCACTGAGGACCTTGTTGAGTATGGTTGGGTCTCTGAGGCCGAGGCCCCCTGATTTATTTGGATTACAGACTTTTTTCCAACTTACCAGGGTGAATTTGCACCCTTATTTGGTACCCTGTGAGAGAAATCTTCTTTGAATATTTGTTGTCCCTTGACCAAGTTTTGAAGATCCTTGGTCATGTTTGACCTATTTTTGGGACTTCGAAGGCGGAGCACAAATTGAAGCAGAGATCGCAGGATCTAGGCCCCTTTTTAGGGATTTTGGGGTTTTGGGCTTATGTAACAGGTATAGGGATGTCGGCCCATGGGTTTACTGATGTTTAGGCCTGATTTTGTGATGTATAAATAGATGTCTAGGTGATGTAAGGAGATATGCATCTATGTGATGTTGTGCTAAGTGCAAGCAGAGAGTCGAGTAGTTCGACCTATGTGATCGAAGATTTGTAAGTTGTGCTAAGTGCAGGTAATGATTGTAAATTCTTCATGCATACTATGTGAGACTTGTAGAGCTAAGTGCAAGTAATTGTAAGAGACTGTGAAGAGGCTTTGTGCTATAACCCAGGGAAGGAGGATCTAGCGAGGTGCGCAAATCTCCTGTCCTCTACGGAGTTGGTTTTGAGGCTTGGTGCATGTAAGAATATTGAAAGAAGTTAATAAAGAAGATGAATATTTTTTGGATGTATCCCCAGGGCGGGGATGAACCATGTATATCCTGTGTTGTGAATGCTTTGTGCTTTATGGTTGCTCTCTTGTTTATATGGTTAAATGCTTAGTGCATTGTTAGATGATGAATGAATCTAATATGGTAGCTTAGTGTTGAATAATGTGAATGAATGCTAGATCTTATCTATTTTAGTATGCTTAGTGCTTGACTCTGTTGGATCTATAGGAATGTTGCACTAATTTATTATTAGGTTTTAACTGCGTTGTAAAATAAGACTGGATATTGATGAAATATAACTGCTAAGTGCTTTGTTGAGGTGTTACAGTCACAGATCTATGTCCCAGCTAAGGTTGCAGACACTGGAGTCCTGCAACCACCCCTGCCTCTACCTTGGGTGAGACTTCATCTGCTTCGCAGGTGTTGTCAAAAGGGCTGGTAGTTAGGATTTTGTTGGTGTGTTGTTGTAGCGTTGAACCCTGGGTCTGCCCTTATGCCAACAAATGGTTCCATTGCTGAGACCGAAACTGTGATTGTTGGGAACTAAGGAAAGAGGAGATTTGTGCAAAGATCTGACCTGAAACTATGAAATCTATGTGCGTAGATCTGTTTCCCTTGTGCGTAGAATCCTACTTAACTTTTGAAACTCTGTGATAAGAAAAGAAGTCTGATCTGAAGAGAAGAGGTAAGATCTGGAAGCTTTGTGCCCAGATAAAGGTAAGAATAGTGAAAAGATTTAGATATGGAAGCTTCGTACTCTGTTGGAAGTAAGATTAGTGGAAATTTTTGTTTCAAAAGTATGGATCTAGGTATGTTTGATAAATTTTGTCCTAGCTTGAAAAGTAGGGCACAACTAGAAGAAAGAAGATTTGATATAAGTAGATCTGATAAGAATAATGAAAGATATGTTATACTTATGCATAGAAAGAATGTTTGGACTAACCAATGGATGCAGGATCCTAGAAATAATTTTTTGCAGGTTAGTTACTATGATCCTAGTGCACAGCACAGGAAAGGCAGGGGATCATTCAAAAGAAAATGAGGATTAACCCTTTGTTACAGTTGCAGAAGACTGGGACATCTGGATAAGGAATTCCCTGGTAGAAGATCTAGTTGTCTTTGTTCTAAAGCTATGGACCATGAAGTTTTAGATTTCCCTATAATGATTGCTAAGCTTGAAAGAATTAATATGAGACAAGAAGACCATGAGAAAGGTCAAGCAAATAAGACCATGGCAGAACCCCAGAAAGAATCAAAAATTGTATTGTTGCAAATAAAAGAGACCCTGAATGACCACCAACATATCAACTTATCAGAGATCTTCAAAGAAAAAGAGTGCATAGAAGAAAAAATAGGAGACTTCGGCATTGACTGTGTTCTAGATGAAGAAACACAAGTGAATATTATGACAGAAATAACTTGGGAAACTTTAGGAAAACCTGTTATGATTCCTTCATAGGGAGGAATAGGATTATTTAGAGGAAAGCTAATAACCCTACGTGGAAATCTCACCCAGATATCTATGAGTGCTCATGGAACTTCGACAAAGGAAGAATTTGAGGTTGTTAAATTTATTGAGAACAACGCCGCATTTGCTATATTACTAGGAGAATCTTGGATTGAAAGGGATCAGTCCAGAAGGAAAGAAAAAGAAGTCTTAGAGCAGAAGAAGCAAGAATTGAAAGATTTCATGACTAGGAGGATCGCACACTTGATTGAAGAATAGGAAACCAGATCAAAGATACTTAGAACCATGGATGTCGAAGTTGGAAGAACACGAGAGGAATCATAAGAGACTAAAGCACCTACCCCAAATAAAGAAGAAGTATTGCCCTTGAATCCTATGAAATAATCTCAACAACGCAAAGTTACTATGCCAAGAGGAGATAAGAATCAGAATGGAAAGAGGAATAGTGAGACAAAGATCACTGAAAAGAAGTCTAGAAAACTAAGTAAGAAGAGAGTAAAGATCAAAAAGTTGCAGAAGGTTCCAGAGGGAACTTCGAAGAAGGAAAATTTGCAAAAATGGAACTTCGTCGGGATATCAGAACGGCGCCACATGGCACTTCTCCATGGGGAATAAATATAGTCGTTGGAAACAGTATAACCATTAGACTAACGCCCCGAATGGTTAGAATGGAATTTATGGTCAAAAATATCGCCATCAGTCCATTGGGACCATGTCGTAACGGACCGAACTGAATTAATGAAGGCTTCTTGCCCGTTGGAGAGATCTGTTGCCTAGTTATCTACTTGTTCTGTTAAGTCGTGCACCGAGAACACTTTTTCCAACCATGATTATCTGAGCCCATAGATTAATTGATTTCACACAGTGATCATCAAGCTATTACCATCCATGTCGTTGCATTGAATAGTTACTCTTCAAACCCGAGATATTCAACCACGAGCGTGTATGTTCAAAGAACTTAGTGTAGTCAAAGAGTCTATGAAGGAGGTACTCATCGACCTCATGACTGAAAGAGTAATGTATGAGAGGGTAATGTCTGTAGGTGTACAAGCATCATTGACAAGAGGAGTGCAAGCCTCTTCGTCAACCGCTCGCGGATCCAGACCATCCCAAGTCATAACAAAAAAGAGAACCAAGCACAGAGATGACCTAGCAAATGTGCATCTAATCCCAACCATATTACCCGACTACATCCTGCCTCTTGCCGTCATGGTGAGTCGTGATAGTGTGCCGAGAGATTTAGATTACACTATGGTCACTACGTACCTCCTAAAGGGGATACGTACAGTTAGAGCGCAGTAGGACAAGATCGCAACGTTGAAGTTCAGTGATTTCAACCTAGGAGACCACAAGAACCATAGTATGCTCGCCCCATATAAATACTTGACCATGACAAAGGGGAAGAACTCGAAGATAATCACCCAATTGTGGACGATGAACCTCGCGCATTCCACCCTGTTGAATGTAATGAAAATCCCACACTTTGGAAGGAACCAAGAGGTTAACGAATGTGTTAAGATCCTGCTCTCATGTTACCATGGCAGCTACTTATGGCTAGACCTTCGTATCACAGTCGATCCGACGTTGATACATAGGATCACTGGATTGAGTATGCAAGGACCTGACCCGCAGGACTTATATCCAGCGAAAGCCACAGATCGTGCATTAGCACAGAAGATCGAGGATACCTATGACAATGTTGAGAAGGGGATGCAAGGCTACAAGGTATCCTTCACCCAAAATGGCACAGTGCGCCTAGCATGAAAATTAATTGCAAGAAATCTAGTAAGGAAGAATAGACCCACGCACGTCACAGGCTTTATCGTTGACCTCGCAGGGAAATGCGTAGAAGGCCTACAGATGAACTAGTCGAAGTACCTAGTTAACCAGCTGGAATTAGACTGTCGCGAAGCTTAGGATCAGGGCTAGAAGTTCCACTTTAGATGGCTCTTGATCCTCGTCACGTTTATTTCTTGGGATATGTCGGAAGGTGCGACCTTCCCGGACATTGAGTCATTCGAGCCGCTTGCTGCGAAGTTCACCACGCTTTGGTACTCGAGCGACATGGAAAAGAAGTGGCAATCGAACGTAGTATTTCACACATATTATCTCCAACTGAAGAGGGCTATCGAAGCTAAACCTCGCACGATTCCAAACACCCTGCATCAATTCCAACCCCTCATGAAGTTTCATGCATATCGACACTTCATCTATATCATTGCACGAGAAGACGAGCACAAAGAGGAGTTGCATTCATACTACAAGCTTACAGAAGAGGACCTCAAGGAGATAACTAAGGACTGGCCTATAGAACTCCTCATCCCCACAGACCCTACAGAGATGTTTGATCCTGAACTTGACAGCTCGGAGGCCGCTCACAAAGAACATGACACACCCAGAACCATCTGAAGGAAGACGACCAAAGAAGTCCAAGACTTATGCAGCGCATAAGAGAAGACTGTTTCAGTATCACCTGACCGAGGGGGTGATGTCGAACTAGAAGAGATAAATGGAAAAGAAGATGAGAAGAAGCAAGATGAAGTAACACCGCCTAGAGATGAGGCTGATCCATTGAAGAAAAGGAAGGTTTCTACCCCCGAAACCCTCTTCCCAGAATAAATCCAGAGCCACCTTGACTAAGATGTAGACTGTACTCACTGTCGATGACTTTGACTTCATCATCGCAGTTGTAAACGACGCCTCACAAAAAATATTATAGAAACAAGAATCCAAGCAGGAGGAGATGTATGACAGAATCAAGGTTGAACTCTGAGGGGTACAGTAGGCCCTTCAGTCCAGTCACGCAATGTCCATTGCGCCCCTACCATTGGAAGAACCAAATTTGAGAGATGAGCCAGCCCAACTCTACGGACTAGCTGATGCGACCGAAGCTCGCCTTCATCGTGCACAGGAAGAAACAGAAAAATCCACCTAGGCCTTGAAGCAAGTGTAGGAAGTAGTCTTCGAACAATGTCGAGTTGCGGTGTTGGAGAAGGTTGCTCTCCACACAAAGTTTGAAGAGGAGAAAGCACAGATTCGGTAAGAAAAAAAATAGTTGCTCGCAGAACAACTTGAAGTGAAAGAAGCATTCAAAAGAGCACTTCGCTCTGTGACAAGCTTAGAGCCAAAGGCCAAAGACCGAGTCGCGCATCAAGTAGAGAAACTCATAGAAGCTATCCAGCAGCTATAGCAAAGAATATCATACTTAGGGCTTCACACAGTTCTCGACACTCCGCAGGATGTGAGGGATCAAAGAGAAGCAACTGCCTGAAGCACAGTTGAAAGAATAAATTTCCTTGCCATGGAATGTAAACAACTAAGTGATCGTAGTGCCCAGACTTATGAGCATCTCACTGAGAATCTAGAATTGAAGGCACTGGAGTCACAACTCCAGGAGGCGAAGCAGCAAGCAAAAACAATACAGGCGCAGTTGAAGCCCCTGTCAGTTGTTGAAAGGATGAAGCGATCCCAAGAGCAGCACACTGCTCAACAACAGGTCCATACCATTCAAAGCATAGTCATGGAAGTAACTTAGAGGCTCCAACCTATACAGGATGAGGCTTGCCAAATTTGCATAGAGATCGAAGGTCGAGGAGCAGAACTGGGGCAAGTCGTGACTGCGGTTGAACAGCACTTAGAGGGACCTGTCAACGAAGCAGACATCCAAGAGTTCGTTGAATAGGAAGCCATGGCACAGCAACAAGTTGAAGCAGCTCGAGGCTTTTGGAGCAGAGCTACCCATATCAGAGTGACTCAGGACAAGTCACAGGTGAGTGTTGGGGGCCTGTTGGCCCTTCACCAATTTTTGAATATCCTTGGTCATGTTTGACCTATTTTTGGGACTTCGATAGGTTGTCGAAGGTGGAGCACAAATCGAAGCAGAGATCGCAGGATATCGGCCCCTTTTTAGAGATTTTTGGGTTTTGGGCTTATGTAATGGGTATAGGGATGTCGGCCCATGGGTTTACCCATGTTTAGGCCCAATTTTGTAATGTATAAATAGATGTCTAGGCGATGTAAGGAGATATGCATCTATTTGATGGTGTGCTAAGTGCAAGAAGAGAGTCGAGTAGTTAGATCTATGTGATCGAAGATTTGTAAGTTGTGCTAAGTGTAGGTAATGATTGTAAATGCTTCGTGCATACTATGTGAGACTTGCAGAGCTAAGTGAAAGTAATTGTAAGAGACTGTGAAGAGGCTTTGTGTTATAACCCAGGGAAGGAGGATCTAGCGAGATATCTTGTCCCCTACGGAGTTTGTTTTGAGGCTTGGTGCATGTAATAATATTGAAAGAAGCTAATAAAGAATATGAAGAGTTGGTGGACGTAGCCCCAAGGCGGGGGTGAACCATGTATATCCTGTGTTGTGAATGCTTTGTTCTTTCTGGTTGCTCTCTTGTTTATATGGTTAAATGCTTAGTGCGTTGTTAGATGATGAATGAATCTAATATGGTAGCTTGGTGTTGAATAATGTGAATGAATGCTAGATCTGATCTATGTTAGTATGCTTAGTGCTTGAATCTGTTGGATCTATGGCAATGTTGCACTAATTTATTATTAGGTTTTAAATGTGTTGTAAACGAAGACTAGATATTGCTGAACTATAACTGCTAAGTGCTCTGTTGAGGTGTTACAGTCACATATCTATGTCCCAGCTAAGGTTGTAGACACTGGAGTCCTGCAACCACCCCTACCTCTACCTCGGGTGAGACTTCATCTGCTTCACAGGTGTTTCCAAAAGGGTCAGTAGTTAAGGTTTTGTTGGTGCGTTGTTGTAGCGTTGAACCCTGGGTATGCCCTTGTGCCAACAATATTTCTTAAAGTGTTGAGGATGAAATTTGGGGCCACCAAGGTTGAGAAAGCATAGACAGGGAGGGCATGTAGTACTGAATTGAGAAGGATGAGACAACCAGGAAGATTGAGGGATCGGAAGGTCCATAGGGAGATTTTCTTGTGGAAGCTAGACAACAAGGAGTCTCGAGAAGTATTTCTTAGCGGGTTATCAATAAGGGGGATACCTAGGTAAACAAAGGGGAGAGTACTATGAGTAAATCTATAACACACCCACTACGGCATAATAGATTTTTCACCTTTTTCTCCTCTTACTCGAGGGACAGAATCCCCGAGTTCCTACGAGGTCCTAGCGCAGGCTAGCTCTTGCTGTCGAAACCTTCACTAAACCAATCCACCGGTTCTTTCATTGAAAACCCGTCGTGCCCAACTCAAGCACCAAGCACAGGCTTCACCTTCATGTGATCATCGGTTATGACCCTGGGCCAAGCCAAGAGGCGCCTTTCGCATTTCGCGACTCAGAGATGCCCGAGAGTCAAGTCTTTCGACTCTTCAAACCCTGAAACTCGAAAACGTCCCTTCGTTGATATCGACGGCTGCGAATCTCCCCCCTGATCCAACAGTCCTGGCCGTATCAGGACTTCGGTAACAGGGAGTTCGAAATGAAAGAGAGTCGAGTCTTTCAACTCTTCAAACCCCGAAACCTGAAATCCTACCTTTGGTGAGATCGACGGCTACGAATCTCCCCCCCTAATCCGACGGTTCTGGCCGTATTGAGACTTCGGTAACCGGGAATTCTAAATGCAAGAGAGTTGAGTCTTTCGACTCTCCAAAACCCGAAATCCGATACGCGAGTTCTTGTATGAGATCCGACGACCCTTGATGATGTGGATCCAATGGTCCAGATCTCTTCGGAGTTTTGTGAATTGGGAGTTCATGATGCAACAACTCCATAACTTTTGTCACTCAAATCCCTGAATTTTGATATGGGAATTCGTGTAGGAGATCAACGACCCTCATTGATCCGGATCTGACGATCACTATCCCTCCTGAGCTTAAGGGCGTTGAAGGACACTCAGTCTTAACCCCTTTGTTGTTCTACGAGATCCAATGTCTTACGGGGTTTTGGAGCTTTCCTCGAACTCTGACCGCTCACCACGCGTCTCCTCTGATGGACGGTCCAGATCCTCCCGGAGTTTCGTGAACCGGGAGTTCACGACTTGCGAAGACGAGGGGTCTTTCCCTTTGGTTTCCCGTGTGCCGAAACATTGAAACGTCGGAACCTATTCATGCTAAACTGAGTCGGGGTTTCGTATACCGGGACTTCGTGACTTGTGAAGATGAGGGGTCTTGCCCTTTGGTTTCCCGGGTGCCGAAACACCGAAATGCTGAAACCTATTCACACTAAGTTGATTCGGAGTTTTGCATACTGGGACTTCGCGACTCACGAAGACAAGGGGTATCGCCCTTTGGTTTCCCGGGTGTCAAAATGCTGAAATGCCGAAATCTAAACACGCTAAACTGATGGTCCATATTACTCCTGGATCAACAACGACGATCACGTCGTGATTTTGCGAATCGTGAGTTCGTGCAATCCTACCCTTTCACCACTCCAAGTCACGGGTCAGCGAAATGCTACCCAACTGCCATGTGTCCTATGCCGATGGACGGTTCCGAATACTTCGGGACTTTCAGAACGTTGTTAAGTCCACTCTCCCGCCTATGCAAAGGTTAAGGTCGACGGGTAATAGAGCTCCGACGGATCCTTCAGAGGGTTCTTGGGTAAATTATCCCTAGACTTGGTGAGCTGACTAAAAGCCTTCTTAATTCAGCTATAAACTCTGTGGTAGGGGTAAAGTAAACTCGTGGGTTTACTATCATGGTAGTCCTTTCAAGGGACTCACTCTGAGTCTGGAGTGTGAGGAAACTTTCCGGTAGAAGTGCCTTCGGGAAATTAAACCAGGGCATAGCACGAGCCAAGTAGATGGGACAATTCTCAGGGGAACGGACTTGTGTTCTAAACCTATTTATTCTATACATAGACCGACTATGGTCATATAAGTATAAGCATGCATCCCTTGTTTCCAAATCAAAACACAGGCAAACACTTTCATACAGAAACCATTTATGAGCGTATAAACATGAGCATGCGTTCAATTCAAAATACAAGACATAACCCTTATCAGAAAACACTAGCCATGTTGCGACTGCTGAGAGGGGTGTGCGTTTCCACCCAACCGTAGGCTCAGTGAATCCAGACAGATTTACCACTAGCCACCCCCAAGCTAGACCATGATGCTTGGAGATTCAGTCTCCTGCTTCCAGCTCAACAGAAGTCAAGAACGAAGGTTTTCTCTCTTTCCTCCACTGTTCAGGACTCTCTGTATTTCCATAGTTCCTTCCATTTTCTCTTCTGCGATCCATGTCGCGTGTCCCCTCTCCCTTATCCCCAACACTTCCTTTCTTGCCTTGTCCTGCAAGGTTGCGTGTGGCACGAATTCCCCCGTCCATGGTCAGGTCTGAGAGCCTCTACGAATGGGAGGTTCGCCCCCATCCCCACTTGGAGGAAATTCATCATCACCAACATTGTTGTCTTTAAATTTCCCACTCGAGAAAGAGTGCCCACCATTGTCATAATCATCTTCGTTGTTTTTAAAATTTCCACTTAAGGGAAATTCTTCATCATATGCATTGGTGCCTTGGAAATATTCATCGGTACCTTGAAAATCCTCACTTGGAGGAAAATTTTCATCCCAATCATTTAAACGTTGATCATAGTCTCCACTTCGACCTACATTTTTATTATTTTCATTACTATTAAACTATTGAATAGATTGATCACCATCATATTCCTCATCATTATCATCAGTGCCTTCAAAGTCCTATGATTTAGGGATTTCCTGAGGAACATGTTGAATAACATTGCTTGCACTGTGATCAAACTTTTGACTAGCTGAAAAATATGACACCTCATTTGCAATACAAGCATTCTCATCACATTTGTTAGTCCCAACAGAAGAGGTATGTGAACAATTTGTTGATGCCTCAGAAATAAAATCTTATTTATATAATGAAGCCATCACTTCTCACTAAGAACATAAAATGATACAAATTTTCACCCTCCCAATAACATTCTTATAACTTGCATAATGATATTTTCCCTCTAAAATCCCCCCCCCTAAAAAAAATCCCTCCAAAATTTCCCCCTCAAATTTTTCCCTCCAAAATTTACCCCCAATTTGTTCCCTTTATTATTTTCCCTTAAAAATTAAAAACAACTTTTACTCTTTTAATTCGTTATTTACTTGTTAATTACAATATTTCTCATGTTTGTTTGTTTATCCCACATTCATTAAACATAACGATGATCCATATAATTTTAGGTATATATGTAGACAATCTTATTCATTTTTATTTATCCCACATTCATTATACTAACAATAATTTATATTATCTGTGTTATATATACACAGTCTTGTTTTGTCTTTTTACATTGTGTCAAATCTTGGGCAGCATTCGTTAAAGGATTTGGAGCAAGCTACAAGGGAGAAACATCGAAAAGACATTCGAGGAGAATCTAGCATTTCAGAGGTTAGTTATTTTTTAAATTCTTTCCATTTACCAAAACAACAATTATAAGATCATCTTTGAATCACATAAGAATTTTTCATGCAAAAATTATAAAAACCCTAAAAAAATTTAGATGTTTTCTAATTTTTCCTAAAAAAATCACAACTTATTTTAAAAATTGAGACTTTTTTCAAAGAAAAATTAGCAAAATTCTTAAGATTTTTTGAAAAAAAAAAAGATAAAAAGATAAATTTAGGTATAGTTTTATAAAAAAAATTACCTTTTTTATTGTTTTTTACTCAAAATTTTTTAGTTTTGGCCCATGGTGGTTACTAGGTGATGCATGGGGCTTGGTCATGGGGGCTAGAGCGATGTCGGTCATCACCCCAGCCCCCACGGTGGCCAAGGCACAGTCATGTGGCCCCACGCAACCATTCCTTGTCCGCGATGGGGGCTGAGGTGATGCTCGGCCAGCCCCATGGCCAAGTTGTGGGCGTGCCCATGGCTTGGCCACGAGGATGGTCGGGCTAGGGCGATGTTGAGCATCACCTTAGCCTCCAGATGCCAAGGCTTGGTCCTGGCATCGGCCTAATAACTCCATGGGTAAAAAAAAATTAACTTATTTCTTATATTCAATGTTTTTTTTTAGTTTATTATAATGTAAAAGGCCTAAAAAAAAATTTGTGTATAGGAAAAATGGCAGGAAAGAGATTATCTATGAATATATCTCGATTACGAACTACAATAATGGCATCCAAAATTGCAACTAGAACCTCCATGAATGTTAGGCAACAAATTTATAGCGCAACACCTTAGTTGTCAAGGGCAATGAAGAATGTTAGAGGGTGGAAATTTGTGGAAGGTGAAAAAAAAACTAGAATATTCTTGGTTTGTTAAAAACAAGCAAGGAAACAATGGAGATCATATATATTTGTATTGTGTCAAATTAGAACATGTGCAAGGAAATTATCAGGCACTTGACTTGTTATGAGATATATGTTTGGTGTCAGCCACAGATATTGTTTATGCACTCATCAAACAAGGTAGAACTTATATCAACATTAGATATTGTTTAAAATTGAGAAATCGTAACAAGAATGAATGTTTTTCATAATTATGTGCATCCATCATTGATGACATTGAGAAATGCAATGTAAATTTTTATTTTTATTTTTTTCCATATCGTTTATTATTTTTAGTATCATGGTAATTTTTTTATTTTATTTAATATGAAAATGTTATATTTTATTTTTACAGGATTTTGTTGAACGACTTTCTCATACGTTAGTGGGGATTTACTCTACATAGAATAATATCATGGATTTCATCAACGTTTTTCATATTGAAAAGACACAAGAAGGAAGGAAAAATAAACAGAAAGTAACGGAGGTTGAAGCTGCAAGAGTAGACAAAGAAGAACATGAAAGAAGAAAGAAACTTCCTCATTCTAGGAATCCTAAAAGGGTTACATTTGAAAATGAGGAAACTCCAAATTAAGATTTTGTTGAGATTAGTCCCAATGAGGTTATCGCTCCTCGCAAAAAGAATAAACAAGATAAACGCAAAAGAGTGATTGTCGGTGATGAGTCCATTCCTATTGATTATGAAGAAATTGTTGATTTAGATGAAACCCATTTAAATCATAAGAGGAAGAAAGAAAATGTTGTTAGTGGTGTTCAAAAAGTCATCGTTAGCTCTGAGTATTATAGTGAGGTATTAAAGGTACCAGAGAAACAATAACACCAGGTGTTGATCTAGAGGATGGAATTATGAAAACAACACAAAATGACATTCGAAATAGATTGAGGACGACGAACTTAGTTGATGATAGTCATACATTTCTATTGAATGTGAAACAATTTTATAAACCCACAGAAGGGCAAGAAAAATATCAAATTAGAAAACCACATCACTTGCATATTCACAATTTGAAAGCATTGATTAGGTACAATCCATATGCACATGTGGTTGACTACCTAGTTCTTGTGGACCCAATGGAAGTTCCTACGAGGGAAGAATTTGATAGATCAAAATGTTTTAACTACAAATATTATGTGATTGTAGGAAATCATTCTGTAGAGGCTAGAAGAGAATTGATGCAAGAATATCCCAATAATCCTCTTTTTGAGACAGTCAAATGCATATTTTTTGTTGGTTTAACATATTCAGAAGCAAAGTTATTGGCATGGGATCATAACACAGACAACGAGTACAGAATGTCCATGAATTTCATTCAAAGGGTGAGATTTATCCATAATGATTTTTCTTAAATATGTCAAGGGGAGAGATCAAATGTTGATGCCAAGTTTCAAAAGCAATGTTGTATGGAAATAGGATTCCCACTTGATGATGAAAATACAAAAGAAAAAAATCGCAAAGAAAATGATGTATTTAGAGTTGTGGATACTTATTTCCAATTGGTATTTAGAACTGGACATGTATGGGATTTGATAGATGAGATATTCACCCTATGGGAAAATATTAGTATAAAAAATTAGAGAGTTAAGAAGGCTAAACCATCGATATGTGGCACAAGTAAGACAGGTCCTAAAATAAAAAATCTTCCAAATGATATGACTACAACACGTTGGAGAAAAATACAACGAGTGAAGGATGAGAAACTTATCATAGCTATATTATCACATGTAAGGTCGGGAGAATTTTCAATGGAAGAAATGTGTGATGAATTTAAAAAGTAAGTTTGTTGAGTTAGCTTTATTTATGTTAGGACAAGAAAAATAATTTTTTCAGTTTAATATATCAATGTTCTAAGTATTTTATTATATATATCATTAAAACATTTTATTTTTATTTAGTCACAAGGTGTATATGAGAATACAAGAGGAAATGGTTAAGATGTTGAATGAAGAAAGTTGGGATAATGTTAAACTCAACTATCCAGATTCAAGCTCTACAGCACTATTGAAACAATTTTTTGTTGCATTCAAAAAGGTATGTTGATTTATTACATTCATATTATTCGTTTGTAAGTTAATTTATTTATATTGTAATAGTTATAGATATATAACTATATGTTTGTTTGTTTCATTAAAGATGCCAAAGAAGAATGCAAATGGAGTACCTAAAACCTTCAAAAAAATTATTCAAAAAGCCAAGTTTGAAAGAAAAAGAAGAAGACGTCTTCAAAATGTTGAACTTGATGACACCCTTGATCACTACATTTGGAATGGGCTCGACATTGTTTAATATAAAGTGATATTAGGTGATTGTGAACAACTTACAAATATTGTTCCTAAAAAAGAATACTCCCTAGTTATTGTGGATATCCCTCATGGTTATAATATCCAAAACATTGGATATGATATTGAGCCTTATACTTACCAAGCTTTCAATAAAGTGGTTATGGGATTTATGGAAGTCGCAACATCACCATTTTGGAGATTTCTGGTATTACATTCAGACACACAACAAGGATTATTACAATCAATCTTCAAGGGAAAAGAAAAGACAATCATGCAGTTTATTTGGTAAGATATTGAAAGTATATGTTTAGCAATTAAGATTAGAAAACAAATTTATTAATTCACAAGTTAATTGAATTTGCACTTATTTATGTTACACGCACAAGACTAATATCCATAGCTCCAATAGAGAATCATTTAAACATAATTTTGAGAGTATACATCTTGCAACCTGAACAAAAGATGATTCTTATAATTCTATTATTGTCAATGTAAAGGATGGAGAGGCTCCTAGTAGTGTATTGATATACAATGTTGTGGTTAGAAAGCTAACATATGAGGAAAAGGATTTGAAAGGAGATATGTTTAACATTTATCAAAATCCACAAGCATTAATTAATTATCTTATAGATACATTTTGAAATGAATGAGATTGGGTTTTGGATTTTTTCTCGAGTTCGGGTAAGAATTATGATCTAATATTTATGAAAACATACTTAAATCTTTTATTATTTTTAATTTATGTCTTTTTACAATATTTAAATTCATTATTTATTTTGTATTCGGTGATTAGGTACAACATTAGTGTGTTTCTTACAGAAATGAAGAAATTGCATAGCCATTGAAAGTGACCCAATGCAGTGCAGTTTTATTCAACAAAGAATTAATGTTATTCCAGCTCTTCCAGATGAAATGCAAGAAGTTGGCTTGAGGAAAGGAGATTTTAGTGAATCAAAGGTGGTAAAATGTCAAAGGAATCTCAAGTACCATTAGGAGGAATGATTGGAAACGATCACTTTGGTGAACTTGTGGATATCAAAGAGCCAATGGAAGAACCAAATGACACAATGGAAGCACAAAATGATGTCGAAGAAGATGATAATGTCTATGTTGAAAATGATGAATTTGAGATATATGATATTGTTGATTAGTTTTAAGATTCCCTTGAAGGCGATGCTCAATTTTACAAATTTTTTATGAGCTATAACTGTAATGTTTTGACATTCAAATTTTAAAATAAGAATGAAGATGTATCTGTTGTTGTTTTGTGATGAATCTTTTTATTGTTGTCTTTTTCATTTTATTTGTATGTGAATCACTATACATTGGAAAATTTTATTAAATGTTGTCATTTTTTTACTTCAAATTATAAAAATATGAAAGAAAATGATAATTTTTTATAAAATTTTGACTTTTTTTGTTCAATTATGTCCATAAAAATGTTTTATTTGACATGTTATTTTAAAGGAATATGTATCAAAATGTATAGGTTTTTTATTATATATGGCTATAAAATGTATATTTTTTTGCTATATATTCAAAAATAGTGTTATTTAACTACGATTTTTCTATGATTTGAAGTAAAGGTAAACAATGTGTTAAAAATGTTGTTTTCCACTATATTTTAAAAGTATGGAACAATAAATAAATTAAGAAGACACAATTATATGAAAAATCGTAACTTCAAAAAAGTAAATGGTAAAAAATATTTGTAAGATTGAAAGAAGCATGGAAAAATGACTTAAAACATCGTTGAATAAAAAAAAATTGAAATAAATGAAAATAAATGAAAAATGAGCATTTAAAAAAATAATGTGGAAACATTGTGGATTGAAAAAATTAAAATATCAGTCTCTGAGGTGTAGGACAATCGGTGACGGAGTGTGTTGTTAAGCCACTCTGTGATGTTAAGTCACCGGTTCGAAACCTGCGGGGACAAAAAATCCAACCATGTTAAGGGTTGGTGTGGCTCAGGCCAGGTGCGATCCCCGGGTGATTTTGACGGCTTAGATGCCCCTGAGTCACGGTTTCTCAAGCCACAGGTTAATCGCGTAGCCAACAGGTTCCGCACAAATTAACAAACAAAAAATATATATATATATATATATCGAAAAACCACCTAAAAAGGGAAGGGGGTGTTACCATTAGCACCATTTTTAAAAACGGGGTAAAAAATTGGACCCCCAAAAAAGCGATAAATTTGTAGATTTCTCATTAAGTTGATAACTATGTTGATCGAGAACCAAGCACTTTAAACAATAACTTACCATTATGGAGAAGCAACATGGACTACCACAAATATTGGTCATTAATGGGAAGCCCATATATGAATATATCCCCTTTCCAAATGTTCTTAAGCTAAACAATATCCCAAGTTTTCCATATGCTCTTAGCCACAAAGGTGCCTTTTATCTTCCCCTAAGCTAGGGTGACAATCAAACTCTAAAGGTTGAGGCCCTTCCAAGAGTTTTTCGTAGGGTGAGCTCAACTGTGATGTAGTACTTGTGCAGAACTTTCCAAGCTTCATTTCCCTCAAACCCTCGAAGGATCCGCTTAGCACACAAGTCTYAGTCCCGCATATGAGTCATAATGATTCCCCCACAATCGAAMTTTGGGTAACGAATTGGATTCCAATTCATGCTATGAAAGCCTTTGCCTCCATCTATGTTGTCTCTTATGAAACTCTGAAGGACTTTCCTRAGCTCTTATAATCATTAGCAACAAAGTTACCAACTTAACAAGAACTCTCTAGAGTACTCGTTTTCTTAGAGGTTGCATTTTTACCCCTATTTCAAAAAGYGGTGCTAGTGGTAGCACCCTTTTTTTGAAGGTGGTTAAAATTTTGACTTTTTTAAAATTGTGCCCTTGATATTGCGGGCATTATGGAAAGAACATTAAAATTGACCCTTGAATCGAAAAGTGATGCTACGAGTAGCACCACTTWTTTTTTTTGGAGTCAAAATTATGACCTAATTRAAACTRTGGCCTTTACCACTAACACCACAACAAATAAAACACTGAAAATCGACTCCTAAATCTAAAATTGCCATCGCTTGATAATTTATTTATTAATAAATTTTATTTTATTTTTAAATTTACATTAAGAAAATAATTAAGTCGAGAAAATTGTTATTCTTATCAATGGGATAGCCACATCCTTCTCCCACTCTGAAAGAGGCTTGAGGCAAGGATTCCCATTATCACCTTTTCTCTTCTTATTGGTGACTAAAGGCTTAAGCAGGTTCTTGGATGATGCAAAATCCTCGGGTAGTTTCAAAGGGATAAGAATCTCTCAGGAATTGTACATTTCTCATTTACTTTTTTTTTACGACATCCTAATCTTTTGTGATGGCTCTGGGTGTGATACTAATAAACTATGTGAGGGTATATATTTATTTAAGAGAGCCTCGGGCATGATAATCAATGATCAGAAATCTACTATATCCTATGCTTATTTGTAGGCAAACAAGATAAGACATTATGTTTCCAAGTTGTCTTTTCATCAGTTGAACATGGACGATGGTCTAAAATATCTTGGTTTTCAATTGAAGCCTAATGATTATCGCAAGATAGACTGGATGTGGCTCATAGAAAAAATGGAAAGAAGTTTGAAGGTCTAGAGTCATAAGTGGTTTTGGCGAGCGGGGAGATTGGTATTGATTAAATCTGTACTAGAAGCAATACAAGTTTATTGGATGTCTTTATCTTGGATTCCAAAAGGCATTTTGGAAAAATCTAGAAGGATTTGTTTCTCCTATCTTTGGTGAGGAAAAAAAGAGCAGCATGTCATGCCTTGGGTCAGATGGGAGAGGATCGCAATTCCAAAGGCCCTTGGGGGTTAGGGATTGAAAAATATTTTCCTATTTTCAAAATCACTTGCCTCTAAGTGCTCCTGGAATTTGTTAACCTCTACCAGCCTTTGGTCCAGGGTGGTTCAACAAAAATATTTAGCACCTCTATCAGTCCTGGAGTGGGTTTGAGAGCCAAACAAAACTCTTAATGGTATTTCCATTATTTGGAAAGCAGTGATAAAGTATTTTGATCTAATTGGGAAGGGTCTTGCTTGGCGGGTTGGGTTGGGCAGACGGGTTTTTATTGGCCTGGACTCATGGGTGGGGAGTGGGCATGACCACCTGTTAGGAGTAGACCTTTATGCTATACTAGCAGCAAGGGTACCTTTTTCTCTCACAGGTTGTCAACCCCACAGCTACCAATCTCTGGCATCAAGGATGGTAGCTTGGAAATGAGCTAGGATTAAATGAGGTGATGCGCATTCAGTGGGATGGGATAAATACATACATTCAGTTAGGAAAGCTCACATTCGACTGACAAATCGTGAGGAAGAGATCATATGGGATTTGGGTTTGGGGGGTTATTACTCTCCAAAAGCATGGTATGGTCAGCTAAGTGTGGACTTATTCAGCAGGGAAATGAAGTGGTGGTGGAAGAAAATTTGGAAACAGCATTGTCCGGCCAAAGACAAACTGTTGGTTTGGGCGATTTTGGAAGACAAGATTCCAACTTGGGATAATCTTCAAAAGAGACGGATGAATGGGTCGGGGTGGTGCATCCTTTGAAAAGATGATTTGGAATTTGTTAATCACCTTTTTATGAGATTTTCTTTCACTAGGTGCCTCTGGGAGGAATCCTACAAATTTCTCAACTCAAACCATCACTGGCACAGTCCATCTTTTGACGGTGCTTTGAAGGAGTGGATGTCAAATAGAAACAATCTTAGTATTAAAGCTCTTCCCTTCATTATTTTGTGGGGGGTTTGGATAGCATGTAACAATTCCATATTCAAAGATGAATTATCCACGCCTGCTCTAGTGGTTGTTAAAGTTGTTGGGAGTCTGTCCTATTTCGCTCAGTCCACGGGAGATCGAATCATTAGACCTATTCGGGCTGAAGTTGTGGATAAAATGTTCCCTTGGGGTTATTTTGATGGGGTTGCGCAAGGAGGTCAAAATAGGTGTGGGGGGGAATGTTGCCTATATCTTTCTGAGACACAATCTTACCTTCTTAAATCTGGTCTAGGAGGAGGCACAAACAACTATGCAGAGTTGATGGCTTTAAAAAACCTTCTTTTATTTGCATTGGAAAAAGGGTGCAGAACTCTTCAAGCTTTTGGGGATTCAATGGTTGTTATAAATTGGGCAAATTGAATTCAAAGATGTCATATATTGAGGCTTGTCCCGATCTTAGAGGAGGTATTGAGACTGGAAACTTATTTTAACTCTATTTATTACGGCCACATATATAGGGAGCGGAACCAGCTGGATGATCGATTATCCAAGGAAGGATCGCAGTTGATTTATGGGCAGTGGCACATTTTTTAACAGATTGGAGATGAGTCCAGGGGATATTATCACCGGCCTTTTCTTGAATACCAAGCGGATTTTCCTATTCCACCTTTTGACTAGATATTTTTTTTTAAATTTTATATGGGGTATTATATTCAACTTCATGCCCTCGAGGTGTAGGACAGTCGGTGACGGAGTGTGCTGTTAAGGAACTCTGTGATGTTAAGCCATCGGTTCAAAACCTGCGAGGAAAAAAAATCTAGCCATGTTAAGGGTTGGTGTGGCTCAGGTCAGGTGCGATCCCTGGGTGATTTTGATAGCTTAAATGCCCCTAAGTCGCGGTTTCTCAGCCACGGGCTAGTCCCGCAAGTCACGGACAAACTAGCAAACAAAAAAAACTATTCATCTTCATGGACATAGATCGACTTGTATTTTGTATACAAGCTATATTCTCGTTTTTTGACATATATGGACAGTTATTCAGGGGACAACATCAGCAGTTACACTATATTATTGACTTATTGTAGAGATGAAAATCAGTGAAGGATATATAAACTTGACAATATATATTTGGAAATATTTGTCATATATATATCTATGAATGTCATACAATATACAAACAAGCTATATACAACAAGATAAAACTTAAAGAGGATATGGGTCTATGGCTAGGGTTCAATATGTGGCTAGGGTTCGGGTAGCGGCTAGGCTTCTCACAGGTAGGCGGTCAGAGTTTGCGGAGGAGTGGAATTGACGATCGAGTTTTTTGCTGAAAGGGTCAGTTAGCAGCAATGCCAGCATGGAGATGGATGAACACGTGGATTATTCCACTGACCACCTGGAAGAAATTGATATCTAGGTGGTGACAAATGGAGGTTGCGAGGGGTATTTTGTTGCGTTGGGAAAGACAAAGATTCTAACTCAGCAGTCTCTGGTTATGGAGGATGGGGAATATGGTTTTCCAGGTAATACCTCATCGCTTTCTTCCTTACCGCTTTCCCTGATCAAGGGTGACATTTTGGTGGAATCAGGGGATTTCTCGGGATTATGGTCAACATGGTTGATCCATCCACAGTTAGTTTTTATCCCTCCACAAAGAACTCTAGTGGATTTTTCATACGAATGGAGTTCTCTGACGGAAGATGGTTATCTCCTCTCTGCGCCCTCACTTCCTCATGAGGATTTTGGGAACTCAAGTAGGCATGGAGGGAAGTTTAGTATCCTAGAGGTGGATACAGAAGTAGGGAAGCTAGTTGGCTTTCTTCCTAGCCCCCGTCCAGGCCACCTATGCAATATCCACATTTTTTGTCTTCAGGATTCATCTATGCCTTCATTGATGCAGAGGAACACCAAGGATGCAGTGGGCAGAAGGAGAATGGTGGGTCACCTATTAGGGATTTGGTATCTCTTGGATATGATGAAGGTACAGTGGTGAGTGGCCAAAGGCGCAAAGGTAATTTAGGGAGTCTTGTTCTTGGATAAGGCGTGGGTTTTAACCAAGTAATTCGGATGGAAAATCAAACCCTCGTTGGTAGAGAAAGTGGTAGATATTTTTCCCTAAAAATGATGGTTGATTGGGCGCTTTTTTCTTGGAAGGAACACCTCGGGTATGTTCTGGAGCTTATAGAATTGACAAGGAATTGGTTTTCCTTCAACTTGCTACAGCTGGAACATGCTAAGTGGGTGTTGGGTAAGCATTGGGGTGTTAATAACTCCCCCCTGCTTTTGAAGCCTTGGAACCCTCTTTTCAATGCAAGCAGAGAAAGGATGGACAAAATTTTGGTTTGGGTTCACTTGTCGTCTCTTCCATTGCAATTCTGGTCACTGGAGCACTTCAAATCTATTGGGAATTTCTTAGGGGAGTTCCTGGAAGAAAACATGACTTTTTAGGAAACAAAACAAAGGAAAGTGGCTAGGGTTCTAGTCAACTTGAATGTGAGAGAAGGTTTGGGTGAAGAATTCAATCTAAAATAGGGTAATTACTCTCATACCCAGAAGTTGGACTATGAGAATGCTCTCTTTCGGTGTCAAAGATGCCATCAATATGAGCACTTGGTAATAGACTGCAAGCTACCTACCGCTGAGAACCATAAGCAGGGTGAATAAGGTAGCTATGGAAAGAGAGATTGCTCGAGAGGAAGGAAAAGGGAAAATAGAGGTTGTATGTGAGGAGGAACAGATTAGCTCGAGGCTGAGACTGGTAGAAGCTCAGGTGAACATTGACTCCTGACAGAGGAGTCTTGCAGTGGTGAAAACTCAAGACACCAACATAGCATACTCGGGCGAACAATTAAGCTTAGTAAAGTCCGCTCCAGATTTCCCGATGGGCCTACTCCTGGGCAACCCTTGGCCTCCTACTCCTCCCTTTACTATTTTAATAAATAATTTTAATTTAGCAGGTAATGAGTGGTTAAAGGCTATCAGAAATTTATCCATCTCTACAAGGCCCTCTCATAATTTGGTAATACCAGTGGATCTTCCTTCTGGTGAACTTATGGTGGAGAGTTCGAGCTCTAGGAGGTTTTGTCATATTGAGAAAGATTCCTCCTCCTCATCTTCAGAAAACTCTTCCTCTAGATACTTCCTCCGGTCCCAAAAGAAGGGTTCAGAATGAATTTTATGTCTTTCAATTGTAGGGGTCTTGCTAGTCCCCTAAAAAGACCAGCGTTAAAAAGGGTGGTCAGCTATGAACACCCTGATGTATTTTTATTGCATGAGACCTTGGGGGAAGGGGAGGAAGTAAAATCTCGCCTGGAGAGTTTTCTCCAAGATGGAATTTTGCAACGTTGCATGTTAAAGGTAGATCAAGAGGACTGGCTATGGGGTGGAACTCTCAAACTGTGAAGGAAACCAATTGTTGGGGTTTGGAGTTGGGCCTAGGTTTAACCCTCACAGTGCCAGAATTAGGAGAAGTGTTTCAAATTTTCAATATCTATGGTCCATACCAGGATAGAGTTCCTTTCTGGGATAACCTTCTAAACAATCATTTATGAAGGGAAACTCGATCATTATAGGAGGAGACTTAATTTTTTCTCTAGGCCAATCAGAAGTTTGGGGTCCTCATGCGAGAGAAGATCCCCTTGTTGGTTTTTTCATACAAAAGTTGTTTGAATGCAAACTCACTGATGTAGAACCCGTTCGACTCAATCCCACTTGGAGGAACAACAGGGTGGGGGAGGACTGAGTAGATAAAGGAATGGATTGTTTCCTGGTAGCTGACTCTTTGACGGAGCGGCAAATGATTCTAAAACAGTGGATTGGTGATGGGGGAATTTCTTACCATTTTCCAATTTTCCTGAAAATCAAACAGGGTCCTCCAAATTCGGCAAGCCCATTCAAATTCAACATGACCTGGATAAAATATGAGTCATTCATCACTCTTATTAAGGATAATTGGGTTCCCTTCAATCAAGATATCCCTCCATCTACTACATTCCATTTTGTTGACAATTTAAAAAGGATAAAGGAAAAAGTCAAGGTCTAGGCTTTCCAGAAAAGGCAAAGTGAAGATCAAAAGTTGAAAGACATTGAGATTACCTTGCAAAGGATATATGAGGAATAGGGGGTATTTCTTAACTAATGATTCTGAGGATTCACTTCATCGATTGGAAGAAAGGAGGAACAAACTTCTTAAGGAAAAGGAAGAAACTTTGAGACTAAAAAGAAGAGCTATATGGTTGGAGAGTGGGGATGAGAATAATAAGTTTTTTCAAGCCTTTGCAAAAGGCAGGAGATGTGCTAACACCATATGGAGCCTGGTGGATCAGCAAGGAAATATGGAGAACTCTTTTGAGGGGATGGCCAGACTAGGAAAAAACCTCTTCCAAGATCTTTTTAGAGTTGAGAATCACGATTTCATTGTAGAGGTGGTTAGGATGGCCCGGCTCTTTCCAATATTTGTAGAGGAAGAAGACAACAGATCATTGATGGAAGAAGTGTATGAGGAGGAATTAAAAGAAGGGCTTCACATCTTTCAAAAGGATAAAATTCTAGGTCCAGACGGGTGGACTATTGAATTTTTCCTTGGGTTGTATGACATTTTGGGACAGGATATCCTCAAGATGGTAGAGGACACTAGATCCTCGGGGTGAATCCCTGCAAGATTTAATACCACCTTCATAGCCCTGATCCCAAAAATGATAACCCCGCTTCTTTGGATGAGTTTCGTCCAATTTCACTCTGCAACTGCACTTACAAAATTGTATCTAAAATCATAGCTAGGAGGGTGAAGTGAATCCTCTTTGAGAGTACATATATCTAGTGAATAGTTGGATTTATGGAAGGCAGGAAAATTCATGAAGCGATTGGTGTAGCTCAAGAAGGCTTGCATAGCATTAAATCTATGAAGTTGAAGGGAATTGTGCTAAAAAGCGACCTTTCAAAATCCTATGGCAGAGTAAGTTGGCTCTATATTTGGTTATTGTTAACTCACCTTGCCTTTGAAGTTCCTTTTATCAAGTGGGTCATGAGTTGTATCTCTATTGTATCCTTCGCGGTTCTTACAAATGGTTCAGCCTCACAATTTTTTCATTCTAAAAGAGGATTAAGGCAAGGGTGTCCACTTTCTCCTCTGTGTTTTCTTTTAATTGTTGGAGGATTTAGTAGAGCAATTGAGGAGGCTAGAAGACAAGGCACTTTCTCTGGGATAAAAATTTCACAGACGCTCCAGATCACACATCTTCTTTTTGTCGACGATGTGCTTATTTTTAGTATGGGATTAAGAAGGGATGCAAAGACACTGAAAAGCATCCTTACTCTTTTCTCCAAAACAAAATGAAGAGAAGCCATCCTTAACTACAAATCTTCTCACTAAAGAAGAGCGACTTATCTTTAGACAGAATTTTCCCTTTGAGGTTAAGAGGATTGACAATGGTTTGAAATACCTTGGCTTCAATTTAAATCCAAATGACTATAGGAAGGAGGATTGGCTTTGGCAACTAAAGAAGTTAGAGAAAAGAATACAACTCTGGAGCCACCGATGGATTTCTCGAGCAGGTAGACTTGTTTTAGTCAAATCTGTTTTGGAAGTTATTCCAGTTTACTGGATGTCACTTTCCTGGATTCCAAAAGGTATCCTGGAAGTTGCAAGGAAAATTTGTTTCAGATTTCTGCGGAGAGGCAAGAAAGACTCATATGTGACTCCTTGGGTCATATGGGAAAAGATTGTTGTTCCTAAGGCTCTGGGAAGTTGGGACTTGAAAAATATTTTTCTTTTTTCCAAAGCTCTGGCTGCAAAATGTGGATGGAAACTTCTGAAAACCTCTAGCCTTTGGACCAGGGTGGTTTTTCAAAAACTCATTGCTCCAGATTCCTTGGAAGATTGGATTAAGGATCCAAATAAGTCTAAGGGATTTTCAGTGATATGGAAGGCGGTAACTAATTCTTTCCCGACCATTGGAGAAGGTTTGGCTTGGAGGATAGGAAATGAGTAGAGGGTAAGGTTAGGAACATATCCTTGGTCAGGTTGTGAGAGACAACACATTCTACCTGACCACATCATAAATATTTTGAGATTGTGTGGTTTCACCAATCTCAATCAACTTGCAGAGCCAAGAGACTCTACACTCTGGTCCCAAGGGTGGAGATCGGTAAGGTCGTTGGGCTTAGAAGAAGAAGATATCTCGAAAATGGACAGTATCTAACAAACATTAAGAGATCACAAATAAGGCTCAGTGATCGTGAGGATGAACTTATATGGGATTTATCCCCATCCGGATGCTACACTCCAAAGGATGGATATATCCAATTAAATTTAGATCAGCATCATAGAGAGCCTGTGTGGTGGTGGAAAAATCTCTGGAAGATTAAATGTCCGGCCAAGACAAGACTCTTCATGTGGAATGCTCTGACAAACAAGGTGCTAACATGGGACAACCTCCAGAAGAGAAACAATCATGGCCTAGGGTGGTACTATCTTTGTAATTTTTCAGGGGAGTCAATTATACATCTCTTCCTAGAGTGCTCGTTTATCAAAGAAGTTTGGATTGAATGCTCCAAGGTAATAGGTGTTCATTGTAGATGGATTGGACATTATTTGGATCAAGCATGGCAGGATTGGTTTTTGTCCAAAGATTACAAGGATATCAAAGCTTTACCTCTATTGGTAATTTGGGGAGTCTGGATAGCCCAGAACTCTCTTATATTTAAAGGAATTCCTATGGTCCCAGAAATCTCAGCCGCCCAAAATCTAGCAACCTTTCCTCTTTCCCTCAATCTACTGGAAGAATTCGAGGAAGACAGGTCCAGGAGGAAGAAATTGACAAATCTAAACCTTGGGGATATTTTGATGGCGCCTCACAAAACAATAGATGTGGGGGCAGAGGGATCCTTTTTCTATCAAAATTCCATCATTTCTCTATGACTTTTGGGCTAGGGATGGGTTCAAACAATTTTGTTGAAATGATGAGCCTTAAACTACTCATTGACTTTGCTATTGAAAAAGGTTGTCACTCTCTCTCAGTTTTTGGAGACTCCATGAATGTCATAAATTGGATTAGAGGAACACAAAGATGCTACAACACCAAACTTGATATCATTCTAGAAGACATCAAAATTTTGCAGAATTCTTTTGATAATTTAACATGTCGTCATGTTTACAGGGAAAGAAACAAGGAGGCGGACAGGAAGTCAAAAGAGGGGGTCCAATTGGATATGGGCCAATGGAAAGTAATRGAATTGCAAAATGGACACGTGACTAAACATTTACATCAACCTTTTTTGGACTAATCACAGCAAGATTTGAYAGAATTTCAGGATTCAACCTCTGCTCTTATCAAAATCTTTAGAGAATATATACATTGTTTTGTGAGACCTATCAATCTATATGTCTATGATATTGTACTACAACAGTTTTTGGCTRACAGAACTAGATAAGGTATATAACAAGCTACATAGTAGAAAATAGCTAGCAGGCACATCAACTTTTCATAAATACACTTGCATAGTGTATCTACAGAATGTAATTGTGTTCACATTTGCTGAAATAAAATTACGTTTTTTTTTTCTTTGGGATTATATATATATATATATATACGAATGTAATTTTTTACTTTGAAAGTAATAAAATCACGATTTTTTCTAAGGAAAAAAAAATTAAGTTAAAAAAAAACACCCCTAAACAAATTCTTCTCTTTTTTTTAAATATTTCTTGAAAAAACATTGCAAATCATACATTTTTAGTATAAAAAAATTCAAAAAATAAATTAAAAAAAGGTAATTTTTTTTAATTAAAAATTACTCTTAAATTCAAATACTAAATCTAAAAAAAATGAAAACTCAAATTTGTTTATAAAAATATTTAACAACCTAAAAAAAATTAATTAAAACCAAAAAATGAAATTGAAAATAAATAGAAAACTAAATCACAATTTTAAAAGAATTTAAAAAGATAATTATTAAAAACAAACATTTAAAAAATTAAAATAAATAAATAAATTATTAAAATTTTAAATTTTAAAAACAAAAAAAATATGATTAAAATTAAAAACATGATTAAAAACCTTCTTTAAAATAAACAAAACATAATCAAAATTTTAAAAATAAATTAAGTAACATTTAAAAAAAAAATTAATATTTTAATGTGTTTGGGCACCCACAGTTAAGAGAGGGGCCTCTCCCCTTGGTTGTGGATTGTATGATATCCATAGTCAAGGGGGAGGCGAGCGATGTCGGGCATCACCCCCTCCCCACGTCCATACATCACTCCTTTCCCCCCTTGGCATTGGATTGCATGTCGGGTATCGTCCCCTCCCCGACATCGCCCCCTCCTCACCGTGGAAGCCTAAATAGGCCTACCTGCATCCATACATCGTGCCCCCTCCCCAATGTGGGAGCCCAAATAAGCCTACATGTATCTGTACAACACCCCCCTTTGCAGTGGATTGCATGTTGGGCATCGCCCCTCCCCAACATCGCCCAAATAGACCTGCTAGTGTTCGCACCCCTCCCCCTCCTCATAGACATTTGAATATTAATTTTTTTATTATTATTTAAACTTTACTTATTTTATTTTATTTTATTTTATTTTATTTTATTATGTTTTGTTTGTTTTAAAGTAGGTTTTTAATTATGTTATTTATTTTAACAACTTTTTTTTGTTTCTAAATTTTAATAATGTGTTTTTTTTAAGTTTTTAAATGTATGTTTTTAATAATTATATTTTTATAAATTTTTAACAATTGTGATTTAGTTTTCATTTTTATTAATTTCATTCTTTGGTGTTAATTATTTTTTATGTTGTTTTTCAATTTTTATTTTTTTTTAAATTGAGTTTTCACTTTTAAATTTTTTTAAGAAAATGTAGTTTTTATTTTTTAATTAATTTTTTTGATTAAAAAAAAAATTTAAGAATTTTTTTTTTTTTAGAAAATTGTTTTTTTTTTCTTAAAAACAAAAGAATTTGTTTAGGGGTGTGTTGTTTTATTTAATTTTTTCTTTAATAAATAAATTATGATTTTGGCAATAGAGTGCATTGTTAATGGGTACATCTAGAGGTTATAGTGGTAGCAGTTGGAATTGACCTCGTGTCACGTGAGTATGAACCTACCCAGTTGTTGATTCCATCAAAAATAAAAAAATATATAATAACACTTTTAGATTTAGGAGTCGATTTTCAGTTTTTTATTTGCAATGGTAAAAAAGAGTGGCGTTATTGGTAGCATCACTTTTCGATTCAAGGGTCAATTTCAGGGTTATGTCAGCGATATCAAGGACGTGATCTTAAAAAAATTGCAATTTTAACCACCTCCAAAAAAAAAGGTGCTACAGGTAGCACCAATTTTTTATTTGGGGTTGATTTTAATGTTTTTTAACCAAAAATATCATATTTTTGGGCTAGAGTTATTGNATATCAAGGACGTGATCTTAAAAAAATTGCAATTTTAACCACCTCCAAAAAAAAAGGTGCTACAGGTAGCACCAATTTTTTATTTGGGGTTGATTTTAATGTTTTTTAACCAAAAATATCATATTTTTGGGCTAGAGTTATTGTTTTAAGGTCACGGTTCTATTTAAGTTGGTAACTTTGTTTAGCCAAGGGAACCCAATAAAATAAGTAACAAACATGCATAACAATGAATACTTTGGTACCTATATAAATTTAGCAACTAGTCGTAGGCTTAGGGATGCATTTGTCAATCTTTTTTCCACTCTTTGTATAACAACATCCCACAGCTCCATCAAGAAAGCCTAGAAGGAAAACAAATCCTCTAAACTTATAGATCTTGCCAGGTTGAATTCGAGACCATCCTTGATTGGCCAACTAGAGGGGTAACTCAATTTGGCTTTAATAATAGAACTAAGTATTATCCCATTGAATCCTAAAGCCTCGGATTTCGTGGAAAATATGGAGGTAGTCCATAGTGTTCTTCATCGAGGATCATAAGACAGGAGCCATCGACAAAGTGCCCATTAACCCTTTGTCTCACCTCTAATTCAAGAAGGGGATCTCTTAAGTTGTGTGCCATTCTATTATGTAGGATATAGCCCAAGGCTTTAGCCACCATAACATAGAGTGTCAAAGCTAAAGGGACATCCTTAGCAAATTGACATCAAAGCCAACTTCCTTGAATTTACATATATTAATGTAGAGAGAAGATGAGGCACTAGCAAAGAAGGTTCCAACATCACCCAAAAAGAATTATGAAAGCCAAGAGACTTAAGCATGCCCAAAATTAAGAGCCATTCTACCATGTCATATGCATTCGCAAAATCATTCTTAACAAAAATGACATAGAGGCCAAGGCATCATGCCAACTCCACGCCCTCCCAAACATCAATCACATTATCTAGGATGAGTCACCCCTTAATAAAGCTCATACACCAAACAAATAATTTAGAAAAAAAAGGTACTTGATATGCAAGCCGACTTGCCTTATCTAGAATTTTAAATGGAATGCTAAGCAATGTGATAGACCTCGAGCTAGTAATTTGCATAAGGCACTAACCTTGGGAATAAATATGGTCAAGCCTTTATTAATGCACTCACCCAATGATTGCATTCTAATGGCCTCCTTGTATACTTATAGAAGGTCATGCCCAACAAAATACTATGTGGTCTTGTCAAATTCATATGGGAAGTCGTCTAGTCCTAATGACTTATCATCAATCGTCTCCATTGGGGCTATTGTTAGTTCATCCAAGTTGAATGACTACTCACACGTCCTCACTTGTGGAGTAGACATACAACGCAAGACCACACCCAAACAAGGTTGCATAGCCACATTTATGAGATCAAATATTTTCAAAACTCTTTCATTGCCTCTACAAAGGTTTCAACCATATGAATCATAACTTTGATGACTCATTATTTTTTATTTATTAGGGTCATTAAGACAAGCCGCTACAATGGGTCTATGCCCCAACACATAGATGTTAGTAAGACCAATCATTTGGCCAAGCACGATCTTCGGGTCATTCCTTAGGGAATCCTAACAAGCAACAAACCCTTTTTATCATCTCCAATGTCAATCATATTCAAGCCTATGAATTAGCCAATAGGCTTCTAGGAGATCATCCATCTAAGGTCAAAAGGCAACACTTTCCTCAACATCATAGGGTGCATATATGTTGGCAAGGCCAAGCATTTGGCCATTGAAATTCAACATTATCCACACAAGTTGCTACAATGGGTCTTTGCCCCAACCAATAGATGTTGGCAAGGCCAAGCATTTGGACATTGAAATTCAACATTATCCACACAAGTTGCTACAATGGGTCTTTGCCCCAACCCCTGACAACGAAGTAAACGGGGTGAGAATCAAAGGTAGAAATGCCCCCTACTCCTTACCCTTTGTATGACGAATAGAGGCATTCACCATATTACATTCAAGTACATTCTGAGTTGAAGCAAAAAGTCGTAACTCACTACAAACCCCCAAAATATCTAAACCATGAATCAAATCCCTAAACTTTCCAACCATATATTTTCTACAAGCTTGTTTGTAAGTAAATAGTAGGTTACAAAATTACTTTGATTGTAAATTGGTAACAATGTAGTCCATATCCTCTTTGGCACTATTGTTTCCAAACCCCATTAGTGCTCCATAGGTTTTCGATAAACCACACTTTAAAGTCCAAAATTTTGTATCAAATATATAAACCTCGAGGCACTTTAAATATTCCTTGCCCTCCAAGGCCACTTAATGTCTAAATGGGAAAAAGAGAACATGTTCACCCCCCCCCTCAACGAGAGGAAGCTTGAGTAGAGCACACGGCATCACTCATAGTGACTAAGGTCATGGGGCTTATTCAAGCCTAGAAACACTAATTGTTGGCTTCACTAAATGGACCTTTTGGGCTTCACTTATGAGTCTAATCACATTGCCCCCAACCTCGAACAAATTCATTTATATATTTTGTCAAATTGACTTTCAAGGAGACTCTACTATTGGACCCAAGGTTTGAAAAAAATGTAGATGTCGAAAGTAGATAAAACCCCAATTGACACAACACTCCAAAAATCTAAAAATTGCATGTAGGCTAGGAAATTCAACACAAGGAAAACATTATTAGAAAACTTGTTCCACTAAAACATTCTCAACCCACAAAAACAACACCAAGTTGTTCCACTAAGGCCAAGGGCCACAAGACATTTTGTAGCATGATACAACTTTTCTTAACAAGAAAATAGAAAAATCATTTTAACAAGGTTCGAGTGATCAAATAATCCCACCCATGTGGCTCCCAAAGTTCCTAAGGTTATCACAAAACTCAAAATACACATCCACTAAAATATTCACTCTTGAGGCCCAAGAAATCGGTGGTATTGTGGATGACACAAAGAAATTGAATGACTTGGCCTTAGGGGCCAAAGGGATGCCAATGAAGAGTATACACTATAACATTGTAACCAATGAGAATGACCATTAAAGGCCACTATAGAACAGTGGCACTGCTAAGAACAAGATTAATGGCAATATCAACAAGCAAAGGATGCATGCAAACCTAAACCACAAAAAAAACAAGCAAATATCTCTTCCAAAACCTACTCTCCCTTCCCAACATTTGAAAATCCCTAAATGTTTTTGTTGGCTTGAAATCAAATACAAAAACTAACAGTTGTTCAATGATCTATTGCCTTGATGTTAAATGAAATATTAATGGAAAAGAGTCATTTTTCATCAATTCCTAAATTAGAATGTCTAATGGGGGCTAATCCAGAAACATTTAAATATATCCTAATGCTTAAAAAATCTACATCATTATTATCTCAAACATAAAAGACAATCTCTTTTTCTCTTTTTGTTCATAGAAGGCAACTTTCACATGAAATTCAAACTCTCTAACAATGCAAACAATATAACACAATACAATACAAATTTAATTAAGAGTTCTCTCTAAATATGCAAACAATATAATACAAATTTAATTAGCTTACTGTAAAATTATCATTAACATATAATGTAATTGACACGAAACACRGAGWTTACTAAAAACAAACCAAGACAATACAATACAATACCCAACCTAAAATGAGGATATTAATTACATTCAACACGAACTCCAATAAAAGCAATTGYTTTCCCTACTCACCATACAATACAATACCCAACCTAAAATGAGGGTATTAATTACATTCAACAAGAACTCCAATAAAAGCAATTGTTTTCCCTGCTCRCCRTGTCAACCTTAGTAAGCTTTTGTTTGATATTAWRYTTATGTTTGATATTTGTGTATTTAAGTTTATTAGAGTAAAATCCATTCATAATAAGAATGATTCATCCTTTAATGCATTTTAACCTCGTATTCTTAAGAATCTATTCAATTGCTTCCAAGAAAATCAACGAAAACACACTAACTTCAAACAGAATCAAAAGAGACACAAACGCAATACTTGGCTAAGGACTAACTTTCAAGAGAATCCTAATAATGCACTAACTTCCAAGAGAATCCTAAGAGGAGATGCAAACACAATGCTTAGCTAAAAAGAATAACGTTAAATTCCTAAGAATCCACGTTAAATTCCTAAGAATCCATTCAATTGCTTCCAAGAGAATCCCGAGAACAAACTAACTTCAAACAGAATCAAAGGAAACACAAACACAATACCTAGCTAAGCTAAGGACTAACTTTCAAGAGAATCCTAGTAATGCACTAACTTCCAACAGAATCCTAAGGGGAGATGCAAACACAATGCTTGGCTAAAAAGGATAACGTTAACGAAGGACGTTTCTTGAATAAGAAGATACAAACACAATACTTCGCGAAATAAAATAAAATTAACCAAGCACATTTCTTAAATATAAAAGAATATAGTACAATACTTGGCAAAATAAAATTAACCAAGCACATTTCTTAAATATAAAAGAACATACCAGTTAACTTACCAAAATAAAAGATAAATTATTTGGTTTACCAATGTAGGAGTTTCGGAAGAAAATTGCGGATGAGGTGTCTGAAACATAGTACATATTATGTGTTATCAAGCTTTACCAAAAACATAGAAGATAAAAGTACCCATTCAAACACGTTGCGTGGAAATTCATAAATTAGGGCTTTTATGAGCTTCTACATATACAACAGGAAATGGGGAAAAGAAGTGGCATTTGGTATGTGAAGTAATGATAAAATTAAGAAATGTCCATGTCCACCAATAAATTGACTTTAAAAATTCAATACAGCAAACAAGCATGTTTACTTTTATTTAATGTTTGTCTCTGACAAGGTTTCTAAGTAATCCATAGAGTGAAACCTCAAATGCGCTTAGCTTCCAAGAGTCACAAGAAAGAGTTGGCTTCCAAGAGAATCCCAAGAGGAAATACAAACACAATTCTCGGCTAAAAGGATAAAGTTACAATACATATATTTCCTGAATATTAAAAAACTCGCCACTTAACTCACCAAAAAACTGAAAAATAATATTTGGTTTAGCAATGTTGGAGCCGTTTAGTAGGAAAACCATGGATGGAAGTAAATATTAGGACAGCTCTGCCTACCATGATATCATTACAGCTCTGCCTACCATTGATTTTTGCCAATTCACGAAAATTGTGGAATTTTTGCATTTATTCCAAAGGCTTATAAATCCTTTGATTATCAACTTTCTACTGAAGTCTATACAACTGGTAAGTCTAGTTTTAAAACTTTGGTAAAATTAAGGTAAAATTAAGGGAGGGAAATATTCCATAATTGATGAATATATTTAATAGATAAATTGATATTTTGAAGCACCCTTTAATGGAAAGGTTGCAGCACATTCCAACATTTTTTCCAAACTAAGAAAAAGCTTATGATACTCAGGGCTACCAACCTAGTCTATGTTGACATAATCTCAAGATCCTGATACACAACTACGTCAGTGTATGCAGTCAAAACCTGGCCACCTGAAATATTTCTCTAGTGGTCTGTAAAGGGGCATACTTCCACCCACTCCTGCCAGAGGGCTTTTTGTAGCTTTTGGTCTCCTGCCAGAGGCCTTCGAGTCTTGGGATATTAACATGCTTTCTTACGTCCAAATTAAATGAGCTCTTAACCAATCAAAAGCAGTTTTAAGTCATACTCCAAGACCAAAGGTTGAACATTCTACTGTGGTAACTCTCTGGCTCCACCGTCATGGTAACTCTCTGGGGTTTGCTCCAAGCACATTCACTGGTTCGTCCTCTCCCTCCAATACTCTCCTCAGACCTTTCCAGCAGGTATAACGAGCCACAATTCAAGGGACTTTTCTTCCAGCTCTCCACGCTCCCCTCCACTGATGGGAACACACAACAAATTCATGATGCCTTGGGCATCCTCCAACAATTGATTTTTGAGCTTCGCGGTGAGATAGCCAACCTCGAATTTAGACTTGGACCTTTGAATCTCCATGCTTGTGGCAATGTGAGACAATTCAGATGCTATGTCAGCTCAGGATGCAATACGTACGCAGCGGCCAGTATATTTACCTTTGGGACGACTGATGATACCTCAACTTAAGGCCAGGATTAGATGCTTTTATTTTAGAAGTCAGGTTATCAATTTAGTTTTGCAATTTTGGCCAACTCTCTAGCCTCAATTCTACTCTATATCTGTGTTACTGATTCAATCTTTTGGCCTTGTGAGGCATATTAAACTTGACATTGCGCTGGCACCAAGTTGGTTTCGGTCTATGGCAACTCTGGCCCAGCAAAAACTTGTATGCTTGATATTGTTTATTATAACAGGTAATATATGGAAAACTATGGCAACTATGGGCCCAGCAGAAACTTGTATGCTTGATATTGTTTATTATAACAGGTAATATATGGAAAACTATGGCAACTATGGCCCCAGCAAAAACTTGTATGCTTGATATTGTTTATTATGACAGGTACTATATAGAGAACTTAACAACAAAGACAATTACTCTCACGATCAAACTTCTTTTGCTTGAACCATGTAAAGTTAAATCTTTTGCTTAGATTCCATCGAATGTTTCTCCAATCCGAAAATGGTGTCTTCTCAAAAAAACACAAATGGATTTTTTTTCATTTCATGTCAAACCAGGTGTACTTTTCTAACCAAAAAAGATATATAGAAAAGAAATACAAGGATACTAACTTCTTTGGATACCACATTATCTAGTGAGATTCAACAACTACAGCTAATTTTTGAGTGACCATTTCTCCAATCTGAAAATGAAGCTGATTACTATCGTAAGCAATATCAGTTCACTTATCTCTATGACTACACCATTCTCCCATCTGAAATGAAGGCAATTACTCTCACGACCAAACTTCTCTTGCAGGTGCATAGAACATATCAAACACCCCAACCAAATAATTGAACTATGTAAGTTAAATCTTTTGCTCGGATTCCATTCAATGTTTTTCCAATCTGAAAATGAGGCACATTGCTTCCAGAACCAAAAACGGTAATTTGTAAATGTGACAGCCATGAAAAACATCACTTGCAAATAAAGAGGAATCTTTTCCTAAGCTCCCACCCATAAATTGAAAAGAAGTTGAATCTTTTCCTAAGCTCCGTCTTTTGTAGAAAATAGTTCTTTCAAATTGACCTCACATCCATGAGATAAAACACTGATCTTATTTCTACATCTGAGTACACATTAATAACTGTAAAAGTAAAATTAATGGCACAGATCCTAAAGCCATGATTTAACCTAGAAAGCTATTTAAAACCAACTCGAGAGAACTGTCATAACAGGCCTACCAATTAACCTAAAAGAAACCAGCATATGCATTTAGATGACATAACATGCACTACCATCCGGTTTAGGATAGTTACAAACTTAAACATCAACTAATTATGAAGAAGAATGCTAGCTAAGATAT
>ML784789.1:170560-183666 GCA_009831015.1 Picea engelmannii
ATGTTAAGCAGGCTTATGATATGGTGATAGAAATTGCAATATAAAGTTGTTCCAATATGAATAGGTCTGATAAGGCATTTGCACTATCAGAATTTCTGAAATTTCAAAATTTCATTATCAAAATGGGAAGAACTTGTAGAGCTCTCTAAAGACCTGGGGCATCAACATCCCCAGCCCCAACGCTTCCCGCGATCTGATTCTTTGTTGTACGAACACTGGGGGAGGCTAATTCAACATCTTACATCTCTGGGATGCAAGGGAAGCAATTATCCGTTGTAGAACAATTCATTTGCATGACTAATTAGATCAATCGTGTTCGAAACGCCGAGAGCCCTAGAAACGAAGATCCTGAACTCAAATCCATGTTGAAGTAGGGGAAATTTGGTAGAGAACAGAACACACTGTGGTTATCGATGAAATACATGCCACCCTCCATGTATCTAAATTATGACTGGTGTAAATATGGGTGATGTGATGGTCATGAGTGGTGTAAAATTTACCAAAATGGTTTTTCGGGTTTTTATTTTTGTGGTATTTTTAAAAAACCTAATAATCTATATTGTCGTAAAATTGATCAAAACCCATACACACCATGTTCTAAGAATTGCTCTTGACACCATCTCCGAGGAATAGTATATTTGCAGGAGGGAGATTTACTTTTTCTGATTTGGTTGTGCTATCTCTCAAGAATTATGTCAATTGGATTTAGCTTGGATGGTTGTGAGCAATGATTGTTATCCACCCCACCCGGGACAAATTCCCTTAAAATGGCATGTTAAGCACATAATAAGTATATTGTTGTAATGGCTTCGAGTCTTGTTTCACTATATGTGATGGAAAGTTTCATTTAATTCAATTGAATATCAAGGAAACTGCTTAAAAAAAATAAAAATCTCTCAAAAATTGCATCTGACGTCTGACGCCCTCTCCTGGAAATGGTCTATTTGCACAAGGGGGCACTACTTTTTCCGGTCCACTTAAGAATCGACATGACTCCATCGCTCTTACTTTTTAGGGAATAAGGACTTGCTTATTACTTTCCCAGTCCGCTTAAGAATTGAACATCTCCATCCCTTAGCTTTTCAAACAACTTTAGCTTGACTTTTCCATAATTGCACGACTCTATTCCTTTCACATGAGACTTTCACATGAGACTTGTACGTGGTTTCATCACATCTACACGAAAAACAAGTAACCATTTAATTTTTTTAATTATTTGAAGTCTAAACATTTTTATACCCTCTTGTTTCTTTTTCTCCACCAAAACTTCATTAAGGCAAGTGAACATTTTCTTTTCCCTTACACTTTTCCAACCCTGTAAGAATTGCACATACCTCCATTCCTTATTTTTGCAAAAAACTTGTACCTGATTTCATCAACATTTACAAGAAAATTTATCAAATATATACAATACCGTATGTAAATTTGTAAATTTTATTTATAATTTAGAAAATATAATTTTATATAATAAAATAATAATAATAATAAAAAATAACATACACCATCATTACAATGAAATAACTCAAAATAAAACTCCACATAAACACTACAATAGTTCATCCTTAGGCATTGAACAATTGCCTAATTCATCAAATAAAAGGCCAGATTACTACAAGAGTTCATCCGTAGGCATTAAATAAATGCCTAATTCATCAAATAAAAAGCCCACGGATTGGTATATCAACACAAGAGATTGGAATATGAGCACAACATCTAATACAAGTTTGTACTGTATACAATTAAAATAAGCTAAAAGGCTAAGAAATTTAGATATAAATATAATTTCTTACATTTATTATTATAATATATGCAATAAAAGATATTTAAATTTAAATACAAATATAATATTTGGTATATAATTCATCTGTCATAGTATTCAATGCTCTGTAGTAAGTTGGATATTCATTGTCATATGTAACACTTAATGTTGATGTAATCAAAATTGATAATTCAAATTTTTCAACGAAATGTTAACGCAACCAAAACCAATAATTCAAATTTTTCAATAATATAGGGACTAACTATTTTACAACTATTCTTCTTGTTCTAATGTATTAATGATTGCAGAATTATAATTTGTTTTTTGTTATGCTTGTGTATTAATGAGCTCTATGTGTTATATATCTTAGTATTTAAGTGGCTTCTTTTGCCTTTTGTAATATTTTTGTTTGTTAATATAACTTTTTTCTTCACTTAGGGTATTAGGTTTGTTTATGAATGTGGACATGGTCAAAATGAATGGGATTATTGTTGACTTGGTCAAATTTGTTTAATTGATATGACTTGGGATTATTAAATTTTTTGTTATTCCTAATTCCCAAATTAAAGAGAAGAAGAAGCAACAAATATGGTTTATTATCCTTATTTCTTTTTGGTCAGATTTGGAAGCTAAAAAGAGAGATTACTATGTTTCTTAGAAGTTGATTAGTGCACCTAAGTAGGCTAGAAACCCTTGTTATGTGATATCTAAGACCTATGTTTGTATAAAAAATTGAACTAAATAAAGCAAACAACAAATCAATAAAGAAAAGAAAAAGGAAAGACCTCCATGCATGTTAATCGCTTACTCTATCTGCAAAAGTTAGAGAGAGGTTTCCCTTCCTCCATAATATATGTAACAATGTTGTAATGTAATATAATCTAAGCATGTACCAAGAGTACATGAAATACATAAGATCAACGGAATAAGAGGTGTATCATGATGTCATAGGTGACAATGATAGATCTTTTTCCTTGCAATCATTGGAGTGATGGATTAGAGAAGCTCCTAATCATGACCATGGATATCCAAGCTCGTTGAAGTTTAAAAAGCCAAGAAGTTTCAATATTTTGGCATAGAAATTAAGGAGGGGGTATAACAACAATAAAACCAAAGATGTTATAACAATAAAATGGCTTTGGACAATAACAAATGATGAGTTTAAGCTTGGCATAGAAATTAAAAAGGGGTATAACAACAATAAAATCAAAGATGTTATAACAATAAAATGGCTTTGGACAATAATAAATGATGAGTTTACGCTTGTAAAAATATGGGAGAGGGTGGCCTCTCCTTAACACCCAAGAGGATCACCATTGAGTGAAACCAAGAATCCAAATGAAGACCCAAAACCATCTATTTTGTTATAAACTTGCAAAGAAAGGAAGGAGGGGGATCTCCTCAAGGGTTTAAGGAGAGTAGAATGGAGAATAGGAAATAAATCATTGTGATAACTCAATAGATTAATAGTGCCATGTGTGAGAAGAGTTAAAGAGGAGGAAAAATGTGGGGTACTCACATGTTTATAGTGAAAACAAATAGTAGAGGGTAAAAATGATATGATAATTTGGGGCCTCTATAATTGCCATATTGTAGGTTTAACTGACACCAAACCACGTAGAAATGGCGGTGATGGTAGAAAAACACATTTCTTATTCACAAGGTTATGCCATACAAAGATGAAACTACAAATATTCCTTGTGGTATTAGTGGTAAAGTCACAATATCAAAAGCATGGGATATAATAACAAAATAATCAAACATTTGGTTAACTAAGTCAAATTGAGTAAATAAGGCGGGGGTGGAAAAAATCAACCCAAGGAGGAATTTTAACAACCAAAAGCACACATTGGAGTTAGATTTAAGGACAATTAGTATTGAGAATGATTAAGGATGGTTATAAGGTTCTTGAAGGACTTGAAAGGTGAAATTTAATGGTTAGGGATTAAAGTGGGGTTAAATGAGGTTAATTTAGGGTGATTTAATGAATGATTAATCAAAAGGGGCAATAAGACTAAGGCCAAGTACCTCAAAATCATCATGGTAGACCATGGACAAATGGTTAGGAAGATACTTCTACATTATAGGGATGTAGCGTCCCAATGTAATGTAGTTTTTTGTGAAAAAAAAAGTTTAAATGACGTAAAACACTACACACATGGAGCCATTGTCATTTGCAACATGGTGTCCCTTTCTCGAGTTATTGTTTTCGATGATCACTCCTCGAGGCATCATCTTAGTGACATAAATTATGATTTAGGAAGTGGTATGCATCTAAGTTGCATTGTTTTTTTAGAAAACAACTTTGCAGAGTCATTTTGACATTAGGTTTGTGTTAAAAACGTGTTTTTTGCATTGCTTTAGAGTGTTGTGCATCATAATAGTGTTGTTATGAGTCTTATTAGCATTTTTCTAGCAACGTAGTTTAGTTTATTAACGTCATATTAACGTATAAATGTGGAATTTTTGCTATTTGAGTCTTCAAAGCGTCATATTACTAAATTATGCATCGTTTTAGCATCAATTTTGTGACAATATGATTTGTTTTATTATCGTTATTGTGTTGTATTGAAATCATTTTATGTCATATTAGTGTCAC
The DNA here is from genome assembly GCA_009831015.1 of Picea engelmannii. Classification (NCBI taxonomy): domain Eukaryota; kingdom Viridiplantae; phylum Streptophyta; class Pinopsida; order Pinales; family Pinaceae; genus Picea; species Picea engelmannii. Next base: position 174,919 of record ML784789.1, read on the forward strand.
GATTATGTCGTTTTAGCGTCAAAATTATGATGTAATTTATTTTTGTATAGAAACGATTAAGATTTATGTAACGTCCCTCATTACTAAACCCAACAATTTAAAATTTTATTTTTCTGATACCATTAAATTTAAAACACGCAACAGGCTAAAAACGTCCATACGTATAACACAAATTCAAAAAGAAAAAACATGAATGCAATTAATTATACATACACTCAACAGCTTGTAATTTCTCAAAAACATCGATTTATGTACAACAATATAAACCCATAAATAAAACATTGAATAGAGATAAAACACTAATCTTTTAAATCAAATGCGCAACCAACTACAAAGGAAAGATGTTCCAACCAACCATAGACTTGCTCCAAATCTCAACAACAAGTCACCCCCAAGTTGGGGCTAGGAATCCACAAGAAAGGGTGTCCACTGTCCACTTACAACAAGCTAGTTTCCTACAACCATCCCAATCCACTAGCTCTCTTCTCCACAACCTACACAACCCAAGGAATGGGATCCCCTTCTCTGCTACACAATCCCTCAGGCTACCCCCCTTCCCTCCAGGGCTCCAACACAGGTTGCATAAGAATCTCTCTTATTGGGAACTCTAGGGAATTACAACTGCAACAAGAAACTCTAAAAAACAAATCATTTTCTTTGCACAAAAAAAATCACTCTACAGGAATAACAACTTGCTTCTTCATGCATTTTCTAGCTCCAAACAACCACCACACATGCCCACTACGGTTTCCTTCAAGCTCCAACACTCTGCTCCCTCTTTTTGTTCCAAAAATTGACTATAAAAACTCTCCTCCTTCCCATATGAATTTCCTTTTCCCCCAAGCCAATTGACCCTCACTCTCCCCAATGTTGATTGTACTTCAACCCTGTGCTCCCAATAACTATGGGATGTGACTCCTCACACCCATCCTCTTACATGTGTTTAATGATTGGCTTTGTGAACAATCAATCGAAAATTAGAAGTTTCACTCAAAACAATAAATCATGAATGCTTGAGGATTTAAGACACATGAATAAAACCCCCCTTTTTAGACCCCTCCTCTCTTGTGAAAAACCCATCCCATGTGACTCTGTCCATGTCCATCTGCAATTGACATCACATTTTATTTTATTATCATGATATATAGTGTTTACATGCTACATATTCATCCCCACATTAATACATCATAATTACATTACATATTGATAATCTACAGATTAAAAATGGGGATGTTACATTCCCCTCCCCCTACAAATTCCACTATCCTTGGTGCACAACACGATACTAGTGTACATGTACGAGAAAATTACATCATAATACTTGGTATTTTTGCAAGTTCACAACTCCCGCAACATTTCCAACCATAAATATCTTGTTCCCCTCAACCTGCACAACCCAAGAAAGTGTACCCCCTTCTTTGCACCACAATCCCTTAAGTTGTACCACAACCCTTCCAGTGCTCCAACGCAGGTTGGCCTGGAATCTTTGAGATGTGTCTCCAAGAACTCCAACTACCAAAATGGAGCTTTGCACACTTATATACAAATGCACATTCAATTTTCTCCAAAATTTGCAAAAAATTGTGGCACTACACCTGCATGGTCTCCTTGTGCTCCCATGTAGTGTCTTCATGACTGTAGCAAGACCAATGAACCTTTACCATGCCGATAGATTTTCTCCTAAGAACTTTGACTTTCTAGTCCAAGATGCGCATTGGTTCCACCTAAAAGTCCCCTTCGTGTTCCACCTAGATCACAATCCAATCAATTACGTGGTTAAGATCAGACAAATATTTCTTCAATAAAGACACTTGAAACACATTATGAATGCTCATGGATACAGGCAATGCAAGCATGTATGCAATTGGGCCTATCTTCTCCAAGACTTCAAATGGCCCACAGTATGTCGTTGCCAATTTTGGGCAACTTCCCAATATCAGCGAGCTTCTTTTAGCTTTTACTTCTAAAAACACATGCTCACCCACTTTGAATTCCCCGTATGTCATGTTTTTATCTACATAGCTCTTTTGCTTGTCATGTGCAACCTTTAAATTCAGCCTGATCTTTACCATTCGATATTCCATTTCCCTTAGCAATCCTGGCCCAATATCTTCTTTGTCTGTTGGGTTATCCTAGCTCACCGACGTGTTGCATTTTCTAACATACAAGGCTTCAAACGAACTCATCTTCAATGATGCTTGGTACCCATTATTGTAAGAAAATTCAACCAAGTGAAGATAGTCTTCCCACTTGGATGGTTGGTCCATTACATACATTCTTGGCATATCCTCAATTATTTTATTGGTCCTCTTTGTTTGCCCATCTAACTTTGGGTGATATGTTGTACTAAAATTTAAATTTGTCCAAAATCCTTTAAACAACCCCTTCCAAAAATTTGATGTGAACTTGGGATCTTTGTCAGAAACAATTTCCTTGGGCACTCCATCTCGCCTAGCAATTTACTTCATGTAAATTTTTGCAATGTTGGCTACCTTGTGAGTTGTCTTCACCAGAATAAAATGTGCAACCTTAGTTAATTTATCAACCACTACCATGATGGATCATGTTGTTTCATTGTTCTAGGTAGCTTAGTAATAAAATCAATTGTAACAACTTCCCATTTCCACTTAGGAATGGGAAATGCTTGTAGCAGTCCAGTTGGATGTCTATGCTCAACTTTTACCTTTTGACATTCTAGGCATCTGACTATGTAATCAACCACCTCTTTCTTCATTCCCAACCAAAAGTATTGGCTTCTTACAACTGTAGTTGATTTTTGATATCATGGGTTCCCAACACATGGCACATTGTGCATTTCTATCAACACTATATTTTTCATCTCTCTAGAGTTTGGCACATGTAATTTTCCCCTGTACATGTGGACTCCATCCTCTTTCAACTTAAATTCTTTAAATTACTGTTGAAAATTACCTCCTTGTAATGCTTTTTTATTTGCAAATTGTGTTGATCTGGAGTTGCAGCCTCTAAAATTTTGTCTTTTAAATCACACGTGTACATACTAATGCCTATAACATGCATCTCATGGACTCTTTTGTTGAGTGCATCAACCACTTTATTTCCTTGTATTTCATATGTTTTATATCAAAATCACATTCACGGAGAAATTCCAACCATCTAACTAATCTAGCATTCAAGGTTGGTAGTCCAAATAAATATTTCAGATCACTGTGGTATGTTCTCAACTCAAATCTTTAGCCCATGAGATAGTGCCTCCACATTTTCAATGCATGAATGATAAATGCCAATTCTAAATCATGTATAGCATAGTTTCTCTCATGTTCTTTCAATTTTCTTGACTCAAAACATACCACATGCCCATTTTGCAAAAGAACTCCACCAATCCCTCCTTTGCATGCATAAGTGCATACAACAAAACCCTCACCTGGATATTCAATATTCAAGATTGGTGCACTTGTCAAAATATTTTTTAGTTGTTGAAAGATTTTTTCACATTCAGAAGTCCATTTGAATTTTACACTCTTCTTTTGCAAAGAAGTAATTGGGTTTGCAATCTTTGAAAAAACTTTAATGGACCTTCTATAATAACCTAAAAGTCCCATGAATAATTTGACCTCTATAACATTCTTTGGTGTTGGCCATCCTCTAATGGCTTCTATCTTCTTAGGATCAGTTGCCATCCCTTCCTTTGAAATAATGTGGCCCAAATAATGAATCTTCCTTTGATAGAAGATGCATTGATCTGGATTATTTTTGGAACGAAATGAAAGCGGAGATATTACAATGAAATCCACAAAACAATTTCCAGAAACAGAGAAATACAACAATACATGATTTATATTAATGAGAGAAATGTACAAAGACTGTAAAAATATAGAGTGTCTGACTCGCTAGAATGGTGGCAGCTTTATCTCTGAGAAGAGATGTGACAACTACACTCATTCGCAAGAAGATGATTACAATGAGGCTCTGAAGGCCTTTTTTTGATAAACATGAATGTCAAAACCCTAGACAAACTAACCCTAGGAGATGAAGCGCCAAAAGTCACGTGGGCCCCGTTGGGGTAAGTTAGTACATTAACTTCCCAGGGTCGTAACTCTTGCATACGATCTTTGTTTTAGGTGCGTGATAGCCCGTTAAAAAGGTCTTTTCGAGAACTACGCATTATGCCGTCAAAATTTGACTTTGTCTATAGTTTGACTATGGAAAGTCAAGAAAACATTGTTTAGAGCCCTAAAACAACCCTGCAAGTAAATAAATATGTACTGACACAAAAACTTCCCAAATAAGCTAGTTGGAATAGGTGGGCGACCACCAATATCCAACTGGATGTTGTGTAGGGCTTCAGGACAACCCCGTAAGTGCAGAACCCACAATTACAAAGAAATGTACCCATTATAGAGAAACATTCTAAACTGAAAACTATCAAGATGAGCCAGTTTGAACTTGGAACAGGTGGGTGGCCACCAATATCCACCTAGATCATGCACTTACTTAACTTGGCATACAATTGATGATCTCTCAATAATTGTAGCACCATCCTTAGATGTCTTCCATGTTCCTCCTCTTTCTTTGAGTAGAGGAGTATATCATCTAAGAAAAAAATTACAAACTTGATCCAGGCGGATATTGGTGGCCACCCACTTGTTCCAACTGGCTCCTCTTATCAGTTTTTAGTTCAGCACGTTCTTTTGTACTTCTTTGTAATTGTGGGTTCTACACTTCTGGGGTTGTCTAAAGCCTGACACATCTTCCAGGTGGATATTGGTGGCCTCCCACCTAATCCAACTGTCTTATTTTGTATGTTTTCATGTCAACACACCTTAATGTACTTCTAGGGTCGTTTTGGGGCCCTATACAATGTTTTTTTGGCTCGCCATAGTTAAACTATAGATGAAGTCATATTTTGACGACATAATGCATAGTTATCAAAAAGACCTTTCCAACGGGCTATTACGCACCTAAAACGGAGATCGTATGCAAAAGTTACGACTCTGGGAAGTTAATGTACTAACTTACCCAAACGGGGCCCACATGACTTTTGACATTTCATCTCCTAGGGTTAGGTTTTTGGATGTCTGGGGTTTTGGCATTCATGTTTATCATAAAAAGGCCTTCAGAGCCTCATTTTCATCATCTTCTGGCGAATGAGCGTAGCCGTCACATCTCTTCTCAGAGATAAAGCTGCCACCATTCTAGTGAGTTTTACACTCTGTATTTTTACAGTCTCTTTACAATTCTTTCATTAATATAAATCAAGTATTGTTGTATTTCTCTGTTTCTAGAAATTTTCATAAGTACTTCATTGTAATTTTTCTGCTTTCATTTCATTCTGGAAATAATCTGGATCAGTGGTATTAGAGCAGACTGCTCTTGATCGTTTTTCCGCGCATGTCCCCGACGAGGTTCGAGTATATCCAGTTGGGTCTAGAGGTTGTTTCTCTTTAGGACAATCATTCTCGCACACCCAAGAAACCCTCGATGGCGGCAGAAAAGAAAAATGACGGAGCATAAGATTCTTTTAACATGTTGCTTGAGCAAGCTCTTGTGTGATAGAGGGACGAAAATGATGGAGAATTTTGCACACATCCTTCAACACCTGCCGATAGCAACATGTGCATCTTCATCAAGCGACCATTTTGGAGGAACCTCTCCCTTCAAGGTACAAGTTAATTTTAATATTCCCATATTTGAAGGTTAGATAGATGAGGATGCCCTAGAAAAATGGTTAAATCTATTAGAAGGTTATTTCTTTGTTCAAAATTTTTTCGATAGGGAAAAGATCACCTTCACACTCCTCAAGGCTCTCCCCCATGTCAAACATTGGTGGGAAACTTACTGGGAGAAAATTTCTATAGAGGAATCTGGAATATATGGGGTCGAGCCCACTTGGGATTTTTTTGTGGATGCAGTCAAAGAATAGTACTATCATGTTGATAACTATGAAGACCAATACATGAGATGGACCACATTGCGACAAGAGAAGAGCTAAACAGTGTCAGAATTCACAAATACTTTCCATACCTTGCGCACCAAGATGGGTATCAAAGACTCTGAGCGACATCTGGTTCTGAAATACCATGGGGCTCTGCATAGGTACATCCAAACCAAAATGGATTTCCTAAACATCTCATCATTGGGAGATGCCTATCACTATGCTATCAAAATCGAGCATAAATTTAGGCACCAGAACAAATGGGAATTCGGGTATGCAAGTCTGCAACAACGAAAGCACGGTAAAGATGGATCTAACCAACAACCTCTGGACAACCAATTCAAGACACAAAACAAGAGGTTAAAGGAAAGACGAATAATGACACTGGGAAGTGGTGTGACTTCCACAAAAGCCCCTGGCACAACACCGATGAATATCGCTCGAAACAATCATTGGTGGTCGAGGTCAAAGACATGAAGCCGAACCGTGATTCAGAATCCGATCCAGAAAATATTGAAAATAGACAGATCATCGACGCAGACCCACTGCTAGTTTCGCGACCACAACAATTCAACCAAAAGAACCAGTGGATCTTGAAGAGGGGGAGCACCTCTTCCATTCACAGATGTGGGTGAAGGGGACCCTATTGCATTTCATTGTTGATAACGATATCCAGAAGAACCTCATCTCAGCTAAGGTGGTCAAACAGTTGGGGTTGTCGACAACACCACACCCGCATCCATACAACATCGGGTGGCTTCACCAGGGACGAGATCTTCGTATCAACCAAGAATGTCGTTTGTCCTATGGAATCCATCCCTTCAAGGATGAGGTAGTTTGTGATGTTGCCCCTCTTGATGTCTATGATGTTGTTTTGGGCCAACCATATATGTGGAAACGTCATGTTGTCTATAAGTCTAGACCCCGTATTATCATTATTACTCTGGGAGGTCATCTCTATAGGATACCAAAGGTAGTTTCGACTATTGCTCCACCAAAACAGTGTCGCAAGGTAATTTCTCATACTACAAAATTCATCCTCTTTACAGTCTGTTCAAAGGATGCACAAAAGACCACTACAACCATTGCAGCCTCAACACTTCCTATCCAACAAAAACAGATTGTTGAAGAGAAAAAAGATATTATTTCTTCACCTACAATGGTGCCTATACAATGCCCCATCAAACCTAGAGACAAAAGGTTGGTGGAACAGATTCAACCCCTCCAGCAATAGGTTTGTGACAGTCTTCCACAAGCCAAGAAGCAAAACTTCTCCAACAAGGCAGACATCTCACCAAGCTTTAGATTCAGAAAATACTTTCCCCTCTTCGCTAGGCAGTCAACGCAATGGAGACCATTGCTTCCTAAGGGGGGAGGATTGATCCATTTGGATATTAGTGGCCACCCACCCGTTCCAACTGGCTCCTCTTGTTAGTTTTTAGTTCAACCCGTTCTTCTGTACTTATTTGTAATTGTGGGTTCTACACTTCCAAGGCTGCCTGAAGCCTGACACATCTTCCAAGTGGATACTAGTGGCCTCCCACCTAATCCAACTAGCTTATTTTGTATGTTTTCATGTCAACACATCTTGTTGTACTTCTAGGGCCGTTTTGGGACCCTAACCAATGATTTTTTGTCTTGCCATAGTCAAACTGTAGACAGAGACAAATTTTGATGGCGTAATGCGTAGTTCTCAAAAGTACCTTTCTAGCGGGCTATCACGTGCCTAAAACTGAGATCGCATGCAAAAGTTACGACCCCAAGAAGTTAATGTATTAACTTACCCAAACAAGGCCCACATGACTTTTGGCGTTTTATCTCCTAGGGTTAGGTTTTTGGATGTCTAGGGTTTTGGCATTCATGTTTATCATAAAAAGGCCTTCAAAGGCTCATTGTAATCATTTTTTGGCAAATGAGGATAGCCATCACATATCTTCTCAGAGATAAAGCTACCACCATTCTAGCGAGTCTTGCACTATGTATTTTTACAGTCTCTTTACAATTCTTTCATTAATAAAAATCACATATCGTTGTATTTCTCTATTTCTGGCAATTTTCATGAGTACTTCATTGTAATCTCTTTTCTTTCATTTCATTCCGAAAATAATCCAGAACAAAAATTGTCCAAATATTCTCAGAACACTTGATTCATCAGATACATGAAGACAACTAGTGCATTTTATAGCCCAAATGGCACCACCACAAACTCATAATGTCCATATTTGGTCCTGAATGTTGACTTGTTTATATCTTCTTCTTTTATTCTTCTAAATGATAGCTTGAACTCAATTCAATATAGGAAAATATCCTTTCACCTTTCAGTTGATCAAATAGATCATCAATCCTTGGCAAAGGTTATTTGTTCTTTATGGTAACCTTATTCACCCATTTGTAATCAATGCACAACCTTAAGGTTACATCCTTCTTATTCACAAAGAACATTGGGGCACCCCAAGGTGACACACTTGGGTGTATATAGCCCTTCTTCAAAATTTCTTCAAGCTACATTTGCAGTTCCTTCAACTTTGATGTGCCCATCCTATAAGGATTTTTGGACACTCGGGCAGCTCCAAGCATTAAATCAATAGAGAAATCAATATCCCTCTTTGGTGGCAACCTCGAAATCTCCCCAAATACATCCTCAAAATATTTCAAGACCGAATGGTCTTCAACACTTGCCATTTTATCTTTGGCTTCCTCTTCCACGTGGGTTGCATAAATCTGACATCCTTTCCTTAAACTCTTCTTTAACTGCATGGATGAAATTTCTCTAATAGATGCAGGCCTTGAAATCCCTTGTACTTTTCCTTGTTTCCCTTCCACATCAAGACAGG
>ML784789.1:191281-216162 GCA_009831015.1 Picea engelmannii
CAAGCCCTTAAAAGATGAGGTATTGTGTGATATTTCTCCCCTTGAAGTTTGTGATGTTCTTTTAGGACAATTGTATTTGTGGAAGCGACATGTTGTGTATGATTCTAGATCCCGCAGTGTTATTATTAATTTGGGTAGACAATTGTACATGATACCAGCGGTAGCGCCACCTACCGTTATTTCTTTAATCTCTACTAAGCAATGCAGTAAGGTCATTTCACAGACCAAGAAGTTCGTCTTCTTTGTGATCCATGCTCACAGTAAGCAGAAGGTTGTCGCCACATCTGTGAACTCTACACAGAGCCTCTCTTTGTAGCAGAAGCAAGTGGATGGTATCGGGGAAGAGTACAAAGACATCTTCTCCTCACCCATCAAGGTATCAACACACTACTAAGTCAAGCATCCAATTTATCTAACCCCCAACGTACCTCTACCTAATGGACCAGTCTATCGTCAGTCGCTAATGGAAAATGACAAAATCAAGCATCATATCCAAGAGTTGCTTCGGAAGGGGCACATCAAACCCAACTCCTGCCCTTGCAGAAGCCCGATTGTACTAGTGCAGAAGAAAGACAAGACCTGTCAACTCTGCATTGATTGCAAATAATTAAACAAAATCACAATCAAGAACCGGTACCCAATTCCCTGAATTGATGACCTCCTTGACCAACTCAAGGGGGAAAAGTTCTTCAACAAGATTGACCTAAAGTCTGGCTACCACCAGGTTCCCATCAAACCAATTGATGTATGGAAGACAACTTTCAAATCTAAAGAAGGTCTCTTCAAATGGTTGGTCATGCCCTTTGGCTTAACAAATGCACCAACAAATTTCATGAGGTTTTTGGATGATGTATTGAGACCCTTCACCAAATCTTTTGTGGTGGTATATCTGGATGACATCCTCATCTTCAACAGAACTTGGGAGGAGCACATGCATCATATTCAACAGGTTTTGAGCACTCTGTGGCAGCACAAGCTATATGCCAACTTGGAAAAATGCTCCTTTGGCATGAACATGGTCCAATACTTGGGCTATATTGTTGATGAACATGGGGTACATGTGGATCCAACTAAGATCCAAGTCATTTGTGATTGGCCAGCCCTGACCACACTAACTAAGTTTCAAAGCTTCTTGGGACTTGCCAACTTCTATCGATGGTTCGTGTTGGGATTCTCTCATATGGCATGGGCCCTCAGCCAAGTGACCAAGGGCGGTGGTAGGAAAAAATTCACATGGGGGATGACACAACAATGAGAAATTGATGATTTGAAGCATCGCTTGTGCTTAGCTCCAATACTCTCCTTAATCGATCTACAACAACCGTTTGATATTAAGACTAATGCATCCGACTATGTTATAGATGCAGTTCTCACTCAACACGGTCATCCAGTAGCATAGCATTGTGAGACGCTCTTAGATACCGTTCGTAAATACCCCACCTATGACAAGGAAATGTATTCCATTGTACAAGTCCATCGTTAATGGAAACATTACATTCTGGGAAAGGAGACAATCATCCACATTAATCACAAGCCTTTGTAGTTCATACATACACAAGGGAAGTTGCAGAATGACTGCCATCAAAAGTGGTCCACATACCTGCAACAGTTCCATACCAACATCAAGTATAAGACAAGGAGCACAAATCGTGTTGCTGACTACCTCAGTTGACCTCCCGGGGTTGCACTTACCACTGTGATCCATTTCTGTGGGCATGAGGTATGTAAGTGGCCCCAGCTTTATCAACAAGATCTAGACTTCGCCACTACCAATCAACTCTTAGCTACAGACACAAATGTCATCGATTTTCACATTTAGGATGGAATTTTATTCCATCTGGGCCACCTATGTGTTCCTGCAAGTGAACGTGCAAAGATGATTTGGGAGGCTCACTACAATCGAATGGTAGGACATTTTGGCGTGCATAAAACTGTGGTCATTCTACAAAAAACATTTTTATTGGCAAAAACTTCGATAGGATGTCAACAAGTATATCAGATCTTGCACTACCCGTGCCATTGCCAAGCTAGCCATCAAGAAGCAAGGCTTATACACCCCTATTCCTACTCTTGAGAGGCCTTGGTAGTCCATCTCGATGGATTACATGCCTGGCCTTCCATCCACCAAGCAAGGAAATGATTGCAAATTTGTGGTGGTTGATCGATTTTCGAAGATGGCCATTCTCACAATTTGCAAAAAGAGCATCACAACGACATATATTTCCAAGCTCTTATTCGAACGAGTGTGGGTGCATTTTGGGATACCACAGACCATCATCTCCAATTGGGACAACAGATTCCTCAACACATTTTGGTCAAGTATTTGGTCACTATTGGACACCAATCTCAGTAAATCCACTGCCTTCCACCCTCAAACTGATGGCCAAATAGAGGTCATCAATAAGATGATTCTGCACATCCTGCACATGTATCACTCTAAGAATCCGCATACATGGGATGAGAGTCTTCCCTATGTTCAACACAGCTACAATATGGCTCTCCATAGCCCCACTGACCATAGCCCATTTCAGGTGGGGCTGAGATTCCAACCCTTGGGTCCCATAGATGTTGCACTACCTCTTATAACCACACATACAAAATCTTCCCATGTTCAGTCCGAGGCTAACAAATCCACCGGATTCATTGAGTGGATTAAGCACATCTGCCAACAAGTCCATGAGATTTTGCAGAAAGCCAATGCTAAGTACAAGCATCGCCATGATCAACACCGAGTACCGCACAAGTTTTAGGTGGGAGACAAGGTTTGGTTACATTTGCAAAAAGAACGCCTTACAGGGCCCCATCAAAAGCTTCATCCACTTCGCTATGGGCCTTACACTATCACTAAGGTTGTGGGTGACAATGCTTTTGAGCTCAAGACTCCCCCCTTCCTTGGATTGCACCCAATGTTCAATGTGGACCTCCTCTGGCTATATTTTCCACCATTATTGGACACCTCAGAGATCGCAAAACAATTGACACCAACAGAGCTCAATCCTGACTCAAGCAATAAACATCCACTGATAAGATAGTGGACACACAGGTCAAGGGCACTCTCCAAAAAATAATCCAACTTTATCGAGTTGTCAAGGCAGAGAAGCTCTTGCATCAAGGAAAGTGGCTCACCTGGGGCCAAATTCAGCATAAATTTCCTCACATGATGGGGGCACTCAACGCAATGGAGACCATTTCTTCCTAAGGGGGGAGGACTGATCCAGGTGGATATTGGTGACCAACCACCTATTCCAATTGGCTCATCTTGACATTTTTTAGTTCAACATATTCTTCTATAATTCTTTGTAATTGTGGGTTCTACACTTCCAGGGTTGTCTGAAGCCCTAAACAACTTCCAGGTGGAGATTGGTGGCCACCCACCTAATCCAATTGGCTTATTTTGGAAGTTTTCATGCCAGTACATCTTTCTGTACTTTAAGGGCCGTTTTGGGGCCCTAAACAATGTTTTTTTGGATTTTCATAGTCAAATTGTACACATAGTCACAATTTGACAGCATAATGTGTAGTTCTCAAAAGACCTTTCCAATGGGCTATCACACGCCTAAAACGAAGGTCATATGTAAAAGTTACAACCCTTGTAAGTTGAGGTACTGACTTACCCATCGGGGCCCACATAACTTTTGGTGTTTCATCTCCTAGGGCTAGGTTTTTGGATGTCTAGGGTTTTGGCATTCACGAGTAATTTTAAAAAGGCCTATGGAACCTCATTGTAATAATTATGCTCAGACGGATGCGCGTAGCAGCCATATCTCTTCTCAGAGATAGCTACCACCATTTGAGCAAGATGTTTTCAGTTCTGCAGTTTTATAGTTTCAACCTATTTTATTTATTCAATAGAAGTTATTGTTTACTGGATAAATGTTGTTGTTCTCTGTATCTTTGTGGTATTGTATTTAGTCTGTTATTCATTTCATTCCACTCATAAATTTGGATCAGTGTTGCTCCTCCCGCTATCTTTATCACCTACCATATCTGAATCAACATATCCATGTAGAACAATGACTCAACCTCCAAAACATAATGCATGAGTATAAATACCTCTCAAATACCCGAGAATCCACTTTACTACCTCCCAATGTTCTTTACCTGGATTGTTCATATACTTTCTCACAACTGCCACTGCATGTGCAATATCTGGTCTTGTGCAAACCATCACATACATCAAGCTGCCAACTGTTGATGAATAATGGACCCTGGACATGTATTCTATCTCCTCCTGTGTCTTGGGATAGATTTCCTTATTTAATTTGAAATGGTTGGCCAAAGGTGTACTAACTGGTTTTTCTTTCTGCATTCTAAACCTCTCCAACACCTTCTCTATGTACTCACGCCGAGACAATGTCAATTTGTGATTTTTCCCGTCTCTTGTAATTCTCATAGCAAGGATTTTCTTTGCAGCACCCAAATCCTTCATCGCAAATGAATTAGCTAATTTCTTCTTGAGCACATTTATATCTTGCATGTTAGACCCTACAACAAGCATGTCATCTACATACAATATCAAGATAATATAGCTTCCATTTTCTATCCTTTTAAAATAAACACAATGATCAGAATTCCATCTATTATAACCTTGTTCTGTCATAAACCTGTCAAAATTCAAATACCACTGCCTTGGAGCTTGCTTTAGGCCATACAAGCTCTTCTTCAACCTGCATACCAAATTTTCCTTCCCTTTGACCTCATACCCATGTGGCTGCTGCATATAAATCTCTTCCTCCAAATCCCCATGGAGAAACGTTATTTTTACATCTAACTGTTCAAGATGCAAATCTTCTACTGCCACAAGACTTAAAATAGTCCTAATTGAAGTCATCTTAACAACACGATATAATATTTCATCAAAATCTATACCTTTCTTTTGTGCAAACCCCTTTACAACAAATCTAACCTTGTACCACTTTTTTCCTCCATCTTCTTCCTTCAACTTGTAAACCCATTTATTCCACAATGCTCTTTTTCTTGTAGGCAACTGAACCAAGTCCCAAGTATGGTTATTTACCAAAGAATCCATTTCCTCTTTCATGCCTTGCTCCCACTTCTTTTTAGTGTCTACCTGCGTTGCCTCTTCATAACTTTCTAGTTCACCACAATCAATCAACACTAAATAATACAATGAAGGAGAGTATCGTTCAGGGGGTCTACTTGACCTAGTAGATCTTCTAACAACATGTGTAGGAGTTTCAAGTATCTGATGCTCCTGTTGTTTTTCATTTTGATTTTCTAGTACCTTTGGAATTTTTTTTTCAGTGATCTCATCAAGCACTGTGTATTCTGGTTTTTCTTTTTCCCATTTCTTTCCTTGCAACTGATATTTCTACATGACCTTTTCATTGAATATGACATCTCTGCTCCTAATGATTTTTTTATTTTCATAATCCCATAAGCGATAACCAAAATCATTAACACTGTATCCTATAAAGGTACACTTCTTGGATTTTACCTCAAACTTTGTTCTATTTTCTTTATCAATATGGACAAATTCTTCACAATCGAAAGTCTTCAAAAAAGAATAGTTTACCTTTTTACCTGTCCATTCCTCCTCTAGAATTCCACCATCCAAAGAGATGGAAGGTCCTATGTTTATTAAATAAACAAAAGTATCTACAACATCTGCCCAACACTATAAGGGCAACCCAACATGCAATCTCATACTCCTTGCAAGCTCCATGATTGTCTTGTTAATCTTTTATGACACACCATTTTCTTGTGGTGTTCCTAGAATTGTTTTCTCTCTATGAATCCCATGGTATGAATAGTAATTATCAAACTCCTTGCTGAAATTTTAGAGTGTTTGAACCAGAGACGAAGTTACTTACAGCCATGACCAAGCCATTCCAGCTTTCTAGTAATGAGCACAATATTAGAAGAGCCCCGACCTCATCATCAAAGTCCACTTTTACAAAACTTAGCTTATTAGTAATCGTATTAAATTCATTTAAATGATCTGCAACAAACCCACCTTCTAACATCTTCATATTAAATAATATCTTAATTATAAATACCTTATTAGACGTAGAGGGTTTTTCATACAATTTATCCATTGTAATCATCAACTCCTTCGTTGTCTTTTCTTTCAAAATATTGAAAGCCACCGACTCTTCCAGGCTCAGCCGTATTGTTCTTAGTGCCTTTATGTCAAGAACCTCCCATTCTTCGTCCTTCATGGCCATTGACTTCTTTTCTATTCCACCCAATGGTAGGATTAGATCCTTCTGATATAAATAATCTTCCATATGCATCTTCCATAACTGGTAGTTTTAGCCATTAAATTTCTCAACCCTAAACTTTCCATCTTCCGCCATTTCTCCCACTTGAACCAGGAACCCTCTTTTCCTGCGAGTTACCTTTCACTTTGATACCAATTGTTATAAAAACATGATTGCAGAGCAATAAACTAAAACAAATGCAGAAATAAAACACATAAGATACACAATACAATAGAGACACAGATATACGTGGTTCACCTAGTGTGGGCTACATCCACTAGAGAAATTTCCAGGTCCTTCCTTTTTATTATCCAACAAAATGAAGGGATACAACCTACATCATGCCCACTGTAACTTCCTCTTCTTTCTATCACAGTCTCCTCTATTAGAATACAACATTTGTGATAATACACAACCACAATACAATTCCCTCATAAGAGAGGTTTTCCTTCTAGGCAAAAAAAAAACCCTAAAATAACTTCTACCGTTAGACTTGCGACCTTATAATGAACGGTCCAGATTGACTACGAAATTACAATATTTTACAAGGCAAATTTTCCCAATATTTCACTTCGTGAGGGTTGCCCCCGAATCCCCCGCCGGGTGGGGATAAATTTTTTTTTGATGTCCCCCCCTGGACCCCCCTGGCGACAGTTTTTGGGGATAGAGTCCCCCCACACCCCCCGTTAGGGAATGGGGTCCAAACATGGTTGAAACAAACATCTGAATCGGGAAGATAATCAGGCTCCACAACCAACACAATCTACCTTTATGTTGAGTCCATTCATGTCCATTAGACAATCCTTAAACAACTCAGTAATCCTTCTCTTAGCTCCCATGTCTAACTGAACCAACCAATATTTCTCATGTTTTCTCCATTGCAAATGAAATATTTCAACAAGATTAGAATTTATGTAATTATGGCTAGTTCCAAAATCAATTAAAATGGCTATGGGTTGATTATCAATATTACCTTCTACTTCAATAATGGGGGATTGGTACTCTACTTTATTCTTGTCCAAGGCTACATAAATCCTTGGCATGCTTCTACCTATGTCCTCAATTGTATCAACCTCCTGCATATTGTGAACAATCCTCATCCTTTCTCCTTTGTGAGGGCAATCCCTATACAATTGGTCTCCCTCACATCCCCAACATTTTATAGGGTGTTGTCTTGGCCTTTTCCCAAATGAATATTTGATATTGGACTCATTCTAGTCAAGTGTCTTGGTGAATGATGATGATTATGATGGTGTTGTATACTAATTCTTCTTGATTTCCTAGATCCCTCATGGTCATCCCTCCTATCATGAGATATGGATACATCTACTTGCCTTGCACTAGTTTTTTGTTTTGTGCCAAAATATTTGTTGACTTGATTCTACAACATTTTCAGACTCTATAGAATCTCCTCTCGAGTCTTCATCATCTTTTCATTATCTGCTCTATAGCTCTGCACTTCCTTCAACAAGCTTCTCATAGTTTCAACTAGCTCCACTAGCTCCACTATGCTTTTGTGTCCATTGGACTCGGTCTATGTATTTCCCATGATGAAATGTAAGCCTTTGACCTCATCTCCACGATTTTAATATCCTTGGGCATCCTTCATATCTCTAGTCCTCATGTAGGAAACCATATATGCTTTCATGTATCTCTAATTATGCAAAAATGTGCATGCAATAAATGTTAGAATTAGGCATATTGCAAAATATTTTATTAATTAGGTTACATGAAATTATTAATATTAATTTATGAAGAACACAATGCACTAAGTCAAATTATAGTTCTCTAGACACATTCCTCTCTTAATCATCTTTCTAATGACTACTCATTTTCCCAAATCTGAGCTTCAGGTTGATAGTTATGGTCTGCATAAGTTTAGATTGTTTTCTCATTTTTATCCCTCTATACTACAAGTTTTTTCTCTTCCATCCTATACAATTTCAAGTATCCATATTTCAATTTTGGTTCTATAAATGACTTCTATGGTGCATGAGCTTTCCATAGACTACTCTTGTGCTCCAAAATGACTTTTGAGCAAGGAGTTATGCCCTCTGAAAGTAAACTGGTACCTAATTTATACCCTGTAATGTTTCAGTTGTAACTTTCTCACATGAGCTCTGTTTTGCGCTTGAAATGTCTCAATGAAAATATCTTATTGAGTTCTTTCATTTAAGAAATAGAGAGTCTATGTATCAAAGGTACATGCATTTCTCGGGATTTGGACCCCCTGAAAATGTTGTTTAGGCCCTCATAATGCCTCTACAAGTTTGTGACCTTCAAAATCTTGAAAATATTCATAGAAATTGATTGGATTACTATGGGTGTGGGAACATTGATGTAGTACACAAGTACACATGGCACCCAAAGGGGATGCCATGTCGCCCCTTAATTCCACGCTGGAGGTATGGTTCAACCGCTTCACAATTTAACACAAGGCCCATATCCATATTTCCAAACTCTTGGATATCCGCCCATCCAGCTTTTTCAAATTTCTTGGATATCCATCCATCCAGAATTTGGAATTTTTTTAAAGTCCCATTTTAGGAAAATTTGGATTTTTGGATATATTGGTTCCACCAGCAAGGCTCCATTTGTATTTAAGATCCAGACTTCTCGTTCCTACCATATATCTGCCATATGGAACCCAAACTTTTTGAAAAATTCATTTTTTTGGAAATCTTAGATTTTCAGATTTGTCATAGTTCCTCCTTTTGGGTTCTTTCCCAAGAAAAGATCGTGACCATCACATTTCCTCGAGATCCACCCTTAAACTCCATTGGTGACCCTACAATTTTTGATGTGATACTATGAGGATGTGGCATGACCCGTGGTGCTTACATGGCATGTTGATTTGGCATGTTGGCGTGGCTCTGCTGATGTGGCATTTGATATCCGACTTTTCAAATCAGTCCATTTGAATGAAGTTATGGTGATCCAGGTGGATATTGGTGGCTACCCACCTATTCCAACTGGGTCCTCTTGTTCATTTTTAGTTCAACACGTTCTTCTATGCTTCTTTGTAATTGTGGGTTCTACACTTCTGGGGCCATCTGAAGCCCTACACATCTTCCAGGTGGATACTCATGGCCTCTCACCTAATCCAACTAGCTTATTTTGTATGTTTTCATGTCAACACATCTTGTTGTACTTCCAGGGCCGTTTTGGAGCCCTAAATAGTGTTTTTTTGGTTCGCCATAGTTAAACCATATATGAAGTTAGAGTTTGACAACATAATGTGTAGTTCTTTGAAAGACCTTTCCAACGGGCTATCACGCGCCTAAAACAAAGGTCGTATGCAAAAGTTATGACCCCGGGAAGTTGAGGTACTAACTTACCCATAGGGGCCCACATAACTTTTGGTGTTTCACCTCCCAGGGTTAGGTTTTTGGATGTCTAGGGTTTTGGAACTCATGAGTAATATCAAAAAGGTCTCTGGAGCCTCATTGTAATCATTTTGCTCATACAGTTGCATGTAGAAGCCACATCTCTTCTCAGTGTTAGCCACCACCATTCGAGCAAGTGATTCAATTCTGCAGTTTTACAGTTTCATCCTATTTCATTTATTCAATAGAAGATATTGTTCACTGGATATTTGTGTTGTTCTTCATATCTATGTGTTTATTTTATTCAGTCTGTTAATTAGTTCGTTCCGGTCCTAAATATCGATCAGTGGTATCAAAGCGGTCTGCCCTTCATTTATTTTTTCTTTGTGCATGTCCCTGACAAGATATGGGTACAAGAAGTTGGGACTCGAATCAATCGAGCCGTTGCAAGATCGACCATGATGATCCTAACAACAACCCATGCGGGATGAAAATAAAGATGATGGAGCAGCAGTTCATATTAAAATGTTGCTCGAGGAAGACCTCGTGTGACAAATGAACAAAATGATGGACAACTTTGCATAGATCCTTCGATGGTTGCCCACAAGAGAAGCATATTCATCAAGCGACCATGCAACCCCCTTCAAGGTACAAGTAAATTTTGGTATTCCATTATTTGAAGGACTGATAGATGCAGATGTTGTAGATAAATGGTTGAATATGCTCGAAGGGTATTTTTCGGTCCACAATTTTTCTGATAGGGAAAATATTACTTTTGCACTCCTCAAGGCCATCCCCCATGTTAAGGACTGATGGGATACTTACTCTGAGCAAAGGGCCATAGAGGAATATGCAATATTTGTGGTTTCCCTTACACGGGATTCCTTTCGAGATGCCATTAAAGAACAATACTACCTTGTTGGAAGCTACGAGGACCAATACACTAGATTGACCACCTTGCGTCAAGAAAGGGACCAGATGGTACCATATTTCACCAATATTTTCCATAGCCTATGCACCAAATTGGGTATCAAAGACTTTGAGAGACATATGGTGCTCAAATACCATGATCGTTTGCATAGATACATTCAAATAGAAATGGATTTTCTGGACATCGCCTCATTGGGCACGACTTATAGATACGTTGTCAAGATCGGACATAAATTTAAGTAGAAGCGGAGAGAGTTTGGATCTGCAAACTCCTCACAGCCGAAGCAGGGAAAAGGTGGCCCCAACCCACACAGTAAGGGACCAAGCCAAGATGGCCACTCTCACGACAACTAGTCCAAGCTGCAACACAAGAAGGGAAATGAGAAGACGAAGAAGGACACAGGAAAATGGTGTGAGTACCATAAAATCCCTTGGCACAACACTGAAGAATGCCACTCCAAGCAATAACTCATGGTTGAGCTGAAGGTTGTCGAGTAAGAGGCCGATTATGATTCTGAATCAAATCCAGAAGGAGGGAAGCAGATTATCGACGTTGAATCCAGTGCCATTGTCGCTACCACCAAAGTCTGGCCAAGAGAACCAGAAGAACTAGAGGAAGGGAAACGCCTCTTTTCACAGATGTGGGTAAAAGGGGCTCCGCTTCATTTCATTGTTGATAGCGACAGTCAGAAGAATCTAGTCTCAGCAAAGGTCATCAAGCGACTGGACCTGCCAACGACAATGCATCCGCATCCCTACACCATCAATTGGCTTCACCAATGGAGAGATCTCCATGTCAGCCAACCGTGTCGTCTGCCCTACAACATCAAGCCTTTCAAAGATGAGGTATTGTGTGATATTGCTCCCCTTGAAGTTTGTCATGTTATTTTAGGACAACCATATTTGTAGAAGCGTGATTATGTGTATGAGTCTATACCCCGCAGTGTTATTATTACTTTGGGTAGACAATTGTACAGGATACCAGAGGTAGCGCCGCCAACCGCTATTTCTTTAATCTCTGCTAAGCAATGCAGTAAGGTAATTTCACAGACTGAGAAGTTCGTCTTCTTTGTGATCCATGCTCACAGTAAGCAGAAGGTTTCCACCACAAACATGGCCTCTACACAAAGCCTCTCTTTGCAGTAGAAGCAAGTGGACATGATCGTGGAAGAATACAAAGACATCTTCTCCTCACCCACCGGGGTACCGATGCACTGCCAAGTCAAGCATCCAATTGATTTGACCCCCGATGCACCTCTAACTAATGGACCAGTCTATCATTGCTCACTGATGGAAAATGTCGAATCAAGCATCACATCCAAGATCTTCAAAAGGGGCACATCAAACCCGACTCCTCCCCTTGCGAAAGCCCAATTGTGTTGGTGCAGAAGAAGGATGAGACTTGGCGACTCTGCATTAATTACAAAGCCTTAAACAAAATCATAGTCAGGAACCGGTACCCAATTCCTAGGATTGTTGACCCTCTTGACCAACTCAAAGGGGAAAAGTTCTTCAATAATATTGACCTAAAGTCTGGCTACCACCATGTTCCCATCGAACCAACTGATGTATGGAAGACAACCTTCAAATCTAAAGAAGGTCTCTTCGAATGGTTGGTCATGCCCTTTGGCTTAACAAATGCACCAACCATTTTCATGAGGTTGATGGATGATGTATTGAGACCCTTCAAAAACTCTTTTGTGGTGGTATATTTGGATGACATCCTCATCTTCAACAGAACTTGGGAGGAACATATGTGACATATTCAACAGGTTTTGAGCACTCTGCGACAACATAAGCTATATGCAAACTTGGAAAAATGCTCTTTTGGAATGACCATGGTCCAATACTTGGGCTACATTGTTGATGAGCATGGGGTACATGTTGATCTAGCTGAGATCCAAGTCATCCATGATTGGCCAACCCCGATCACACTAACCGAGCTTCAGAGCTTCTTGGGACTAGCCAACTTCTACAAGCGATTCGTGTTGGGATTCTCCCATATTGCATGGGCCCTCAACCAGGTGATCAAGGGTGGTGGAAGAGAAAAGTTTGTGTGGGGGAAGGAACAACAATGAGCATTCGATGATCTGAAGGATCACTTGTGCTCAACTCCAGTACTCTCATTTCCTGATCTGCAACAACCGTTCAAGATTGAGACTGATGCATCTAACTATGTTGTAGGTGCAGTTCTCACTCAATATGGTCATCCAATGGCATACCATAGTGAGACACTCTAAGATGCTGTCCGGAAATACCCCACCGATGACAAGGAAATGTATTCCATTGTGCAAGCCCGTCGTTAATGGAAACATTACATTCTGAGAAAGGAGACGATCATCCACACTAATCACAAGCCTGTGTAGTTCATACAGACATAGGGGAAATTGCAAAATGACCGCCATCATAAGTGGTCCACCTACCTGCGGTAGTTCCATCTCAACATCAAGTATAAGACAAGGATATAAAATCGTTTCGGTGACTACCTGAGTCGACCTCCCGTGGTTGCACTCACCACTGTGCTCCATTCCTGTGGACATGAGGCATCTACATGGCCCCAAATTTATCAGCAAGATCCAGACTTTGCCACCAACTATCAGCTCTTGGGTACAGGCGCGACTGTAACCAATTTTCACATTTAGGATAGACTATTATGCCATCTGGGCTATCTCTGTGTTCCTACAAGTGAGCGTGCAAAGATGATTTGGGAAGCCCACTACAGTCAAATGGAAGGACATTTTGGCATGGAGAAAACTGTGGTTGTTCTTCAGAAACATTTTTATTGGCCAAAAATTCGACATGACATCAACAAGTATATCAGATCTTCCATTGCCTATGCCATTGCCAAGCCAACCATCAAGAAGCAAGGCTTATACACCCCTCTTCCTACTCCTGAGAAGCCTTGGGAATCCATCTCAATGGATTACATGTCTGGCCTTCCTTCCACCAAGCAAGGCAATGACTGCGTATTTGTGGTCGTTGATCAGTTTTGAAAGATGGCCATCCTCACAACCTGCAAGAAGAATATCACAAAAGCAGATACTGCCAAGATCTTCTTCGAATGAGTGTGGGTCCATTTTGGGATACCACAAACCATCATCTCTCATCGAGACAACAGGTTCCTCAATACATTTTTGATCGAGTCTCTGGTCACTGTTGGACACCAAGCTCACTAAATCCACTGCTTTCCACCCCCAAACAGATGACCAAACATAGGTCATCAATCGAATGATTGTGCACATCCTACGCATGTACAAATCTAAGCATCCACATACATGGGATGAGAGTCTCCCATATGATCAACACAGTTACAACATGGATCGCCATAGCTCCACCGACCATATCCCATTTCAAGTGGGACTAGGATCCCAACCCTCGGGTCCCATTGATGTTTCACTACCTCTTTCCACCACACAGATAAACTCTTCCCATGTTCAGTTTGAGACCAACAAAGCCACCAGATTCATTGAGAGGATTTAGCAAATCCGCCAATAGGTCCAGGATATTTTGCAGAAATCCAATGCTAAGTACAAGCAACGCCATGATCAACATAGGGTACCACACCAGTTTCAGGTTGGAGACAAAGTCTAGTTACATTTGCAGAAGGAACGTCTTGTAGGGTCCCATCGGAAGCTCCGCCCAATTCGTTTTGGGCCTTACACTGTCACCAAGGCTGTGGGTAGCAATGATTTTAAGCTCAACACTCCACCCTTCCTTGGCCTGCACCTAGTGTTCAATGTGGACCTCCTCCGGACATATTTTCCACCATTATTGGACACCTTAGAGATCACAAAACAATTGACACCAACAGATCTCAACCCTGACTGCATGGCACAAGCATCCACTGATCAGATAGTGGACACACAGGTCAAGGGCACTCGCCAACAAAGGATCCAACTTTATCGAGTTGTCAAGGTAGGGCAACTCCTACACCAAGGCAAGTGGCTCACCCGGGGCCAGATCCAACAAAAGTTTCCTCATTTGATGGGGGAATTCAACGCAATGGAGACCATTGCTTCCTTAGGGTAGAGGATTGATTCAGGTGGATATTGGTGGCCACCCACCTATTCCAACTGGATCCTCTTGTCCATTTTTAGTTCAACACGTTCTTATGTAATTCTTTGTAATTGTGGGTTCTACATTTATGGGGCTATCTGAATCCCTACACATCTTCCAGGTGGATACTGGTGGCCTCTCACCTAATCCAACTGGCTTATTTTGTATGTTTTCATGCAACACATCTTGTTGTACTTCCAAGGCTGTTTTGGAGCCCTAAACAATGTTTTTTTTGGCTTGCCACAGTCAAATGTAGACGGAGTCAGAGTTTGATGGTGTAATGTGTAGTTCTCTGAAAGACCTTTCCAACGAGCTACCACGTGCCTAAAACAAAGGTCGTATGAAAAGTTATGAATCCAGGAAGTTGAGGTACCAACTTACCCATAGGGGCCCACATGACTTTTGGCGTTTCACCTCCTAGGGTTGGGTTTTTGGATGTCTAGGGTTTCAGAATTCATGAGTAATATCAAAAAGGCCTCTGGAGCCTCATTCTAATCATTATTCTAATACAGATGCGCGTATCAGCCACATCTCTTCTCAGAGATAGCTACCACCATTTGAGCAAGTGTTTCAGTTTTGCGTTTTTTCAGTTTCAACCTATTTCATTTATTCAATAAAAGATATTGTTCACTGGATATCTGTGTTGTTCTTCATATCTTTGTGTTTATTGTATTAAGTCTGTTAATCAATTTGTTCCGCTCCTAAATCCGGATCATATGGATTTTCAAATTTCTGGATGGTCCATGTTCCACCATGCCATTCCACCATTTGGCATTCGACATTCAACATCTAGACTTTTGCAAAAGTCCATTTATTGGAAACTCCAGATTTTCAAATTTACAAATGGTCTGAGTTTCGCCATCCGACCTTCACCCCACGATCTACCAACGTGGCTTTCTAATATGATCTCTATTGAAATGAGATCTAACATGAATGCCAATGTGGCATCTAATGCAACATGCTAACATGGCATCCTTCTAGTTCCACCATACGACCTTAGGCCCACGACTACCATCATGGCCTACTAATGAGGCTCTACTACTTGAATCCTACCATGTGGTATCCATGTCATCTCCATGTGGACCCAACATCACCCTAACATCACGAACTCACAAGGCTTCACTGAGTCTTGGCTCGTTGTCCTCTGTTGGGTCCCACATCCAAAATCTCGACTTTTGTAAAAGTTCATTTTATGAAACTTTCAAATATCCATTGTCCAAATCAAGGATCCATATCTAGGATCCAAACTTTTGAATAAATTCCACTTATTTAAAATATATGATTCTCAATCATTTGGATATCAGGGTTCCTTCTCAAGGTTTCAAGCATCAGAGATCCGAACTTTTGAAAAGGTCTGCCTTTTAAAATCCTAGATTTTTGCCAATGTTTGCCAGGGTGTTCACCATCATGACTCGTCACCATGGTCCTCCATGTCATCGTCGATGTCATCCATATGGAGAATCCCCAATTTTTCCATAATTTCGAATTTTCAAAATTTCCAAAATACTTAAAACTCTAATTTTTTTTCCCAACCACCATGGTAGCTCTGTAACTTAGCTTCCCACAACCAATTTTGTCTATGTGCATTCAATCGACCTCTGCACCAAAAATTCAACGTTCCTGCGTCGATTTCTCACTGAATTCCACTACAAAAATTGGGGCTTGATGTTTGATTGCACTCAATTTCACCATGACTGTTCTGCGAATTCTTCAACTTCAGCCTGGTTCTTAGCCCATACATCCCAAGTATTGCAACCTTCGCTCTGATACCAATCTGTAATGTCCCCCACTACTAAACCAACAACTCAATTTTTTTTTCTTTTTTTGATACCATTAAATTAAGAACACACAACATGCTAAAAACACCCATGCATATAATAACAATTCCCCCAAAAAAACATTAATGCAACTAATTATACATACACATAACAACATGTAATTTCGCAAAAACACTGAGTTTATGCACAAAAATATAAACCCATAAATAGAATATTAAACGAGGATAAAACACTCTTCTTTTAAATCAATGTGCAACCAACTACAGAGGACGAACATTCCACCCAACCATAGACTTGTTTCTCCAAATATCAATAGCAAGTCACCTCAAGCTGGTGCTAGGAATCCACAAGAAAGGGTGTTTCCTAAGGGTGTCTATTGTCCACTTACAACAAGATAGTTTCCTACAACCATCCTAATCCACTAGCTCTGTTCCCCATAACCTGCACAACCCAAGGAATTGGATCCCCTTCTCTGCTACACAATCCCTAAGGCTACCCCCCTTCCCTCTAGGGCTCCAACACATGTTGGATAGGAATCTCTCTTGCTGGGAACTCCAGGGAATTCCAAGTGCAACAGAGAAATCTCAACAACAAATCATTTTCTCTGCACAACAAAACTCACTCTACAAGCCTAACAACCTACTTCTTCATGCATTTTCTAGCTCCAAACAACTATCGCACATGCCCACTATCGTTTCCTTCAAAATCCAATAGTCTACTCCCTCTTTCTATCCCAAAAACTTCCTGTAAAAACTATCCTCTTTCCCATATGAATTTCCTTTTCCCCCAATCTAGTTGACCCTCACTCTCCCCAATGTTGATTGTACTTCATTCCCATGCTCCCAATAACTATGGGACATGACTCCTCACACCCACCCTATTACATGTGTTTAATGATTGGCTTTTGGACACTCAATAAAAAATTAGAAGGTTCACTCAAAAGAATAAATCAGGAATGGTTGGGGATTTAAGACACATGAATAAAACCCCCCTTTTTAGATCCCTCCTCTCTTGTGGAAAACTCAGCCCCCATGACTCTATCCATGTCCATCTGCAACATACATCACATTTTATTTCATTATCATGATATACAATGTTTACATACTACATATTCAAGCCCACAACCATAAATGATATTTACATTACATATCGCTAATCCGAGGATTAAAAATGGGGTTGTTACAATTTATATTATAAAAAGGGAGTTGCAACAAAGGCAAGTAGCTAGAACAAAATATATAATATATTCATGCCTTACATTCAAAAAATAAATGGGAAAAAGGAGTTTCCCATCATCTTCAGAAGTCTAAATAACTCCTATTATAACTGGCTAGGTATATTTTTGAACAAACTAATGGAGTAAACAAATAACTCCGAAATACATACTATAATATAAAAGACAAGATAGAAAATGAAATAATGACTTCTTTTGAATCTCTTCGATTTGACACTTTTTCCCATTCTTTTTTTTTGTGCTCCTTGGAAGCTTGCTCTTTGTTCTTTTCATCTAGAGGAGTGCTAAATTGCTTGGGGGTCGAGGATGCCCAAAAAGAGTCTACAAAAGGAATGAGGTTGGATAGGGGGGGCATTACATTATTTGGGATGCCTAAGTGGGTCACTATTTTTTGAAGGAACTACTTGACAAAGTCAACTTGAAGGGAAATCTCATTCTTTCTAAGCTAAATACCCATGAAAGTGTTTACCTCTTTCTACCAATTCCTCAAATCTACAACATGTCTAATTGTGTCAATTGCACATGTATCTTTAGTGGAGATCTTTTCCTAAAAAAAATTCTCTAGCTTAGTTTACCAACATTCCAACTAGATGCAAGCATCAATGACATTGCAATGGGCTTCTCCCACCCCCTTCATGCAATACTTGATCCCTTTCTTCAAATCTCCTAATTCATGGGAAAGTTACTTGCTACATAAAGAGCATTCCATCCTTCACTAGGTATAGATGTTGAATGGAATATTGACCTTTTTACATATCCAATGGACATAGGTATCTTGCTCTAATTCACCAAGCTCAATTTCCAATTCAGTGCGAACCAAAGAACCCAAAGTTATATCTTTGAACCAAGGTGGATGCTCCAAAAAGCCACATAGAACATAATCCTTCACTCAATTCACAAGACCTTTAGCTAAGATTTCCACCCAACACCATTCGATGAATCACTCAGACTAAGGCAAGGATGAGGTAGAATCATATCTATGCAAGAGAGGCTCCCATGAATGCTCCAAGGTGCGCGGCAAACAAGAAAATGCCTAGCTCGATAAAAACCATAAGCTAGCCTAAGAAAGCTCTAGAGAACTCTTTCACCTTGAACCATTAACCCAAATTTAACATCCAAATAAATGACCTTGTTGTTCATATCAATTTGCATAGAAGTAGGGTAGATAAGATGAGTCATATGTTGTCATTCCATAAATGCCTTGCAAACTTATATGACTCCCATTAAAATTTGACAGAAAATTATGTAGTGGGACATGGATTGATACCCCCCCCCATTTATTATACATTTCCCAAGATTCAATCATGTACATGTGTTTCCTTGATGATTGGCTAAATCATTTTGATGGTGCAACACATCAAAGAAACCAATTTTGTCACAAGCTTATACCTCTTAACAAATCCTTCTTACCAATCATTTCAGGGGAGAGCAATTAGGTAGAAAAATTTCTTGTACAACTATGATAATAATCAAGGAATTTCCCACAAAAAGAGTTTTGTTAAGTGGGTCTGGCCCAAGTGGTTGCGAGGAAAATCGTCATCCACCCCACTTGGGTTAAAATCCCACATTGTGACATGATTATCTTCATGAGTCATTTGTTGAATACCATAATCATCATAAGAGTGTTAACAAAGCCTCAAGATTTTGTAAAACCCAATTTACCATGGGTACCATCATTTTAATGGGGGGAAGTGCTTGGCAGGTGTTGGATTACTGAGAGGTGGGGGGGGGGGGGGGTGAATCAGGGATGAGCAATTTTATCACTTTTAACCACAATATATTCTTCAACAATATTCAATAGTGTTTATTTAGCATTCAATAAATCATCGATAGTATAATCATAAACAACATCACATCACAATAGATACACAGTTTACCGGAGTTTACGTGGAAACCCAAATGGGAGAAAACCATAGAATGATTTTCTTATATACATCAAAAGAATAAATTCATTGGAAGCAACAACTTCTTGATTTTCCAGCTACAATTGAAGGAAGCTACAACTCCCTGAATTCTCTGGCTCCAACCAAAAGGAGGCTACAACCCCCTAAGTTCTTCGACTCCAACCATAATACGGCTACAACCACCTATCCTTACTCTGTCTTGCCACCCTGAAATATAAATGTAGACCAACTGCTGCTATCAAAAACTCTTCCATTGTCTATGTCACTCTAACTCTGTCACTATCTCATCAAACTGTATGTGCTCATCAACCAACTAAACCTGTACCATACCATGCATCAACAATATACCAACATACATATTATCTCATGCATCAATCATGAACCAAAGATACATCAATGAGGAATAGTGAATCATGAACTAGAGCATCAACCATGTGTAACCTGTACCATATAACATATCAACGATATACAGATATGTACCATATCGTCAATGACGTATCTCAAAGAATGAATGCATGTCCCTCAAGCATATGCCACCATACAATATGAATATGCTTCAACCATGTACAATCAACTCAAAAATATGAACTATAAGAACCATGTCATATGTTGAACCAGATATAAGAGTGCTCCTCATTCATCCAAGCAACCAATATATACCATATCCAAGTACCAAATCAACCATACCAAGTATGCTTCAAGCATATAGCATATCATGACCAAAAGTAACCATAATAAAAAGTATACAACCATACCAATACCTCTATAACTGACCCAAAACTATAATATGTTGACATGTAGACTTCCTTGAGACTTTAGGGACCTAGTACCAACATTTACCCTAGGCTTGTCTTGTCCTCGCGGGACTAAGACATCTTGTCAGGTGGGTACTTGCTTGACAACTATGGTGCAACCAACGAATGCCTCGTAGAACACCCTATACCTAACCCGTGGGTATGAACCAAATTAGGGTTTCCTCATATTCTCCTGCTCTCCTTTGCAATCTCGAGACTTTCGCACTCCTCTTCCTTCGCTACCTCAGAAATTACCATCACAACCTTAGCCAAATATATTACTAGTACACACAATATATAATCAATGAATAAGTGTGTGAGTTCCCTTGTGAATGAGTCCTTGAGGTGTATTTATACCAATTCTAGGTACCTCCCTTCCTCAATTTTAGGGATTCTAAGGTTTTCTTGTTACAACAACTTTACCCTATTATTAAAGGCTTGTAATCAACTAGGGGGTTCTTAACCACTCTTCGGGGCTTCCAACTTCACAAGACCATATCTCCCTAATTGCGAGGAACTATGTGGCGTTCCACATATCATCATAAACATCATGATGAGTATTATCCATCTATGAGATTGTTTCATGCATTTAAATTATCATACATGTCCAAATTCCTCATTCAAATTTGGGTACCGAAACCATAATGTTGGGGCTTCTTCAAGAATTGACATCAATGAAAACCAAACTATCAACAATCTCCCCCTTTGGCATTGATGGCAACACTTAGGCATGACAATACTTATTCATATTCTCATGCTGCCCCTATGACCATCGCTCCCCCTATCTACATGCTTCTCTGTCTCCATGCCCTTCTCTTTATCTCTCCCCCTTTGACATCAATGAAAAAGGGTAATCCTCTTTTGGGGCTACTCCCCCCTATCTGCAAGCCTTTGCTATCTCTATAGACTATTCTCTTCATGGTGCTTCCTCGTTTAATTATCTGATGTATATGAAAAACATTCAAAAGGTTCTTTACTTGAACTTCTTCAAGAATTTTGTTTCTCTCCCCTTGTCTTGTTAAGCTTGATGGTGAGTGGACCACTGTGGGGCATAAACTACTCCAATTTTCTATTGCAGATACTCAAAAGTTTCCCTTGCAAGCATTTTGGTGAAGATATCTGCAATTTGCTCTTTTGTCTCAACATACTCTAGCTTGATGTTCTTCTATGTAGTTTGTTACCGTAGGAAGTGATATTTGATCGGAATGTGCTTCGTCTTAGAGTGTATCACTAGATTCTTGGATATACTGATGGCATTGGTGTTGTCACAAAATATTGAAATAGGCTCGTTATACTTTACTTGTATATCTTGCAACGTATGCTTCAGCCAAAGAACATGAGTACAACATGTCATTGTTGTAGTGTATTCTGCCTCTGCTATGGATAAAAATATTGATGACTTTTTCTTTCTTAATCATGATACAAGGCACTCACCCAAGTAGAAAGCTGCTCCACTTGTACTTCTTCTATAATCAATACAACCTTCCCATTCTACATCTGTGTAGGAAACAAGAGATATATCCTTCCCTTTTGGATACCATAATCCAAACTCTTCGGTACCTTTGAGATATTTGAATATCCTCTTTACTGCCATCACATGTGATTCCTTTGGTGTTGCTTGAAACCATCCAACCTGTCCCACTGCCTGCATCATGTATAGTATGGAAGCTATCACATAGAGTAAGCTACCAATCATCAATCTATATTGTCTCTGATCTATGTCCTTGGAATCATCATCCTTACTTAACTTACAACTTGTCTGCATAGGAGTGCTAACTGGTTTGCAACCTGTCATTCCAAACTTCTTCAACATTTCTCTAATATAATTTTCCTGAGAGATGAAGATACCTTTGTTTCTCTGACATATCCGAAGATCCAAAAAGAAAGAAAACAATCCAAGTAAATACATCCCAAATTCATTGTACATGTCTTTGGAAATTTTCTGACTCATCATGTTATCATCACTTCCGAAGATAATGTCATCTACATAGACTTCAATGACTAATATATTGTCTTGATCCACCTTTATGTGAAGACTGTTGTCTGCATTTCCCTTTCTGAGTCCTTGCTGCTGTAAATATTTGTCCAGTCTTGAATACCAGCTCTGGGAGCTTGCTTGATGCCATATAAAGCTTTCTTTAACTTGCAAACATAATCTTCATTTTTTGATAACATAAACTTTTCAGGTTGTTTGAGGTAGACTTCTTCTTCTAACTCTCCATTTAGAAAGGTTGACTTGACATCCATCTAATACACCTTGATATTTTTCGAATATGCATAACCTAGGATCAATCTGATTGCTTCCATCCTGGCAACTAGGGAAAACATCTCTTCAAAAGCTATACCTTCAATTGTGAGAGTATCCTTTGCATACGAGTCTTGCTTTGTTCATGGTAATGTGTTCATCCACATTCAACTTGTTTTTGAAGACCCACTTTGTACCACTGACATTCTTGTTTTTCGGCCTTGGAACCTGTTCCCATGTGTCATTCTTCTCTATTTGATCTAACTATTCATCCATAGCTTTGACCTAGTGTTCATCTTTGTTGGATTCTTCAAAACTGCTTGGCTCAATTGTAGACAATAGTGCTAAATGTTGTTGTTCTGGTGAAGGGATTATTCTTCTGGTTTCAACCCCTACATGTTTATTTCCAACCATTTGTTATAGTGGATGATTCTTTTGCACTCATCTGGTAGGTGTCTTTGGAGGTGCCTGAAGATATTGTTGCTCATATTATTGTTCTTCTTCTGGCTGCTCTTGTTCATTTTCCTCTTTTGCTTCTTCTTCCTTCAATTCTTCTTCTTCATGAACTTGTTCCACTGATTCTACGCTTCCTTCTTTTATCTTTCGTCCATCAGTCTCATCAATTGTCACATTGACGTTTTCCACTATTTTTTCTGAGTCTTAGATTAAAGCATTTGTATGCTTTACTCTTGCTTGAATACCCAACTAGTATGTCTTTATCAACCCGAGAGTCAAACTTTCTAATCCTGCCATCTTCTCTTATGATGTAGCACTTGCTTCCAAACACTCTGAAATGCTTTACATTTGTTGGTCTTCCTTTCCATAGCTCGTAGGGGGTCTTATCACTTTTATTCTTGAGCATTCCTTTGTTTTGGATGTGAATTGTTGTATGCACTACCTGTACCCAAAAAATGTTCGTCAACTTGGAATCCATTAACATAGTTATGGTCATTTCCTGTGTTGTCATGTTCTTCCTTTCGACAACTCCATTTTGTTGAGGTGTCCTGGCTACTAAGAATTGCCTCTTTATCCCATGCTCACTGCAGAAATCCATAAATTCCTTTGATGTGAACTCTCCTCCATTGTATGATCTCAAGCATTTGATTTTCAACTTTGTCTTAGTTTCAACCATCTCCTTGTATGTATTGAATTTTTCAAAGGCCTCTGACTTCTTCTTGAGAAAAAAAATTGTAGTCATCAACCTGTGGGATGAAGTATTGTTCACCTTTCAATCCCTTTATTATTGTTGGTCCAACTAGATTAGTATGTACAATCTCAAGCATTTTTGTTGTGGAGTATTCCTTTGAATTGAACTTTGTCTTGGTCTCTTTTCCTTGTAGACAATGCTTGCATAGAATGTTTGTTGGCTTCGAGATCTCAAGAATTTCTCTTACCGCTTCCTTTTTTCTGATTTTGACAAGATTATCAAAATTTATGTGACCCATTATTTTGTGCCAAAACCAACTTTCATCGTCCTTTCCTAAGCAATATTTTTCCTGTCCAATTTCATTTAGAACATATATGTACTTGGAGTTCTGACAGTTGTATCCATTAACTTGTCTGATCCTGCTTTCCTTATCTCACATTTCTTTGAATCAAACATAAGTCTATGTCCTTGATCACACATTTGACTTACGTTCAACAGATTGTGTTTCATGTCTTCTGTTATAACCCTATGTTTCATAGGAATCACCTGGTGATTAGAATCTCTTCCTCTAGTTATATTTTTGTTGTAAATAATATTTTATTCTGCAAATGATTTACAAAAAGAAAAAGAAAGAAAGAAAGAAAAATAAAACAAAAGAAAATGAAAAAGAAAAGAAAGAAAAATAAAACAAAAGAAAACAAAAAAGAAAAGAAAGAAAAAACAAAAAATATAGAAAAATCAAAAGAGGGTGTGAAAAAGAGAAAAAGAAAAAATGATAAAAGCCCATGAAATAATTTGTCTTGATTCATACTATCTAACCATGATCAAGCTCTTTCAATTTATGCAGATAGGATAGTGAATAAATTTGGCTAAATAGTCTAATATTAGCCAAATTAGATAGGTTAGTGAATAAGTTTGATCAAATAGTCTAAGCTTGGTCAAATGTCTTAGGGTAGAGTACTTATTGATCAAACAGTTTAAACTGGGTCAATTGGCTAGGTAATTAGATTATGATATAATATTAGCATGTTTTATTTCAATAAAATTGATGAAAGATTGATTGAAAGCCTTTGATTTGAGTTAAAATGATGTATTTTTGACCCCTTGGTGACAAAATGAAGGAAGGGGAGAAGCAAAAACCCATAAAATGTTTTTATCCTAAGTTTTGAAGTGATATGATAGCTTTGGAGGTTTGTGTTAAAAGGCACACTTATCTCAGTGGTCGACCAAAGTGCGCTCATAT
>ML784789.1:216505-242072 GCA_009831015.1 Picea engelmannii
TTGTTTCCCATTTTCTAGCTAACCGCCACCAAGCTCATGGTCAACAAGTGCCATTACACCTGGTAATCACAAACTACACCTTTTCTGTTTGCAGATATTAGTTTGATCATGGTGCCCAAGTCCAAAGCCACCGAAGCTGAATAAAATCCTTTCCTCCCTCCTCCAATCGACATGGATCGCATAGCCTTGGCCGATAAAGATTATTTAATTGGAGAGCCGAAGTGTGAATTCGACTTCTTCGAATTACACTTCGGGCTCAAGGATGTTTTTCTGAATCAGAGCGATGAGATCAGACTCTGGGAGTCCAATCTTCCACTATACCTTTTTTCCCAGACATACCATTTCCCTGAATTTGCCCTGAAATGCCAAGCTCACTACCTTCTTGGCCAAAGGGCCATTGTCTCTTCATCTGGAGAAACTCTTTTCACCATCCACCCTGAAACGATAAATCAAATACTGTAGATACCCATAAATGATTCTGCCTCCTCCTTCTCCATTGAAATCTTGATCGAGCTCTACTAGAAACTGTCTTTCCCGCAGAGAGCTCAAATCTTTGAACTCTTCCTACTTGAAAACGCTCAATTACCCAAGAACAATCCCCCATATAATTCTTCCATCTTCTCAGTCAAAGGAAACCAGATCATCTCATCCCTATGTTTCTTGCTAGGATACTTTTATGATGAATGGGTAGATGAACCCATTCTGGGTTTTCTATCCATCTTCTCCACTGAGGAAAAGGATACTACACAGTTTGACTACAACCAGTTTCTAGCCGATAACATCCATGCACAACTCTTCAATTTTTCCACAGAGGGTATGTTCAGGTATTCTTTAATATTGGTGTACCTATTCCTCTTCTTCCAAGCAAACAAATTCTCCTTCGCCCTCCAGAAGTTGGATCAAGATGGTAATCCTCAACCTGTTACCTCATGGACATCAATAGTGATAAAGAACTCACTTGAGTTCAACTTCAAACAGTTCATTGACCAATTCTATCATCTAGTGATATGCATGCTTAGTGGAAGAACAAAACCAAGAATAAACGAGGAAGTTCAGAGAATTCTGCACCTGTCAGACCTAGCCAAAACATGAGACTGGTACCTTTACCAGGATCATATAGAAATCAAGGTCTATGGATTTGAATTACCCCCTTACAAGTTGCCTAAATAACTATCTGTCAGAATATTTTCTTTGGAATACATCAAGCATATGATCAACTCAGACGATATTCACTTTGTGGCATTCAAGAAGAAGCAACAACTCAAGATAAAAGTTCAGATAGGTCCTTTCATTTATAACAATAGAGTTGCAGGGGAAGAAGCCAATGAGATATTAAAGGAAATGAAGTTCAGTCTAAGTTTCCCATGGCACTATGACCCCTATGGCATTATTGCAGAAACCAGGCTGAAAAACAAGATTTCTCCCTATGATCATGTGCCCAAACCTAAAATTGAAAAATCCATGAACCAGTCAGAGTGGGAGGAAAACACTCTGCTAGATACAGAAAAATAGTCTCCACCTACCAGCATTTCACATACCAACACTCCACAGGCACAAGCAGAGAAGTGAGTTAGGAAAAAAGTCTCTCCTTCAGTCACAAAAGTCTCAGGAGAAGATTTTGAAGTCTACAGAAAGAGGCCCAAGACTAGCCATACACCTGGCAAGTCTAAAGAAGAAGAAACTCAGTCCACCACAGTTATGGAGGGACCACACTCATCACTCTTTTTAGGAAGCCAAAAAATAATGTCCACTTCCTCATCCTGGAAACAAACATATACCACATTGTCAACTAAATCCTCACAAGAGCCTGCAGGACTCAATATCTTTGAGAAGCATAACTTGATCAAAAAGAAAAATGAGATGTTGACTAACAACACCTATACATAGTTCTGGAAGCAAACATCTACATCACAACACAGGTTGCTATCTGCAATTGACACTAAGAAGGGAAGGATGCACATGGCATTCTTGCAGACACATGTCCCTCATCCCAAGGCAATTTCTGATTACAAGAGGGAAACATTTGAATTTGATATAAAAGAGGTGCATCCATATGATCAAATGGATATGCACAGACAAATTAGGGAGATGATTTTCTCCACCCTGGAAAATACCTCCACGATTGCTGCAAAATTGCAGGTCTCTTTAAACAATGTCCAGTCTGAGTTGAAGTTGGAAAAGATATATTCTCTAGCTAAGGATAAGAATATCAAATCTCTGGAGGAGCTGGTATAATTGGATATGATCCATCAAATGTTAAAGCAATCGAGGAACTTCTAAAGAAGAAAAATGCTGACATTGCATCCTTAAGGAAACAACTGAAAATCCCAGCCACTGAAGACTCACAGGCAAAGGAAATGGCCGAGACTGAAGGCCATAAGGAGGAAATGTTGAAATTAATTATGGACCAGAATGCATAGATTAAGGAGATGGAGGCTGATCTAGAAAAGTTGGTCAAAGAGATGGAACAGACTATGCCAATGACTGCCATCCCACTAGAGGTAGTCCCTCTCACAGGAATCAATACAACATAAACAACAACTACATCAGAGATTCCTTCAGTCGTTCCGGTGACAGCTTCAGATTCTTATGAGAAACTGGTGAAGTCAATGGAGGACATGACCCTGCAAGGAGAAGAGATTAAATGATTGCAAGAAGAGATTAATAACCTCCAGAAGATGAAATCCATGTTCCAGTCAAGTTACAACACATAGATGCACAAGTCACAGAGACTCACTCAGGAAATACAGAAGTTGCAGAAGGAAACAATCATGGCCAAAACACTGTCAGAAGCCAAGGAAAACATATGGATGGACATCAACAAGTCCATGACAGAGATTTGGCCACTCATATAAATTGTGTTTAAACAACATTAACTGGTGCAGAGAGCCAGACAAGCCATTAACAAGATAAGGGAAGAATTGGGAGAGAGGCCCACAGAGGCCACTGAAATCATCAGGTTCTTGAACTCCAATAACAAAGAAGTGATAAAGGTTTTGGAAATTGAGGACAGGACAGAAACAATCCTTGAGGTCAAGAAGGTTCTGACCAAGAAGGGTTTGATGCTACAATTGGAGGAGAAAGCCCAAACAATGGACATTGGAGTGCAAAAGTTTTTCAACAAGGTCAATGATGGG
This sequence comes from Picea engelmannii, assembly GCA_009831015.1. Lineage (NCBI taxonomy): Eukaryota > Viridiplantae > Streptophyta > Pinopsida > Pinales > Pinaceae > Picea > Picea engelmannii. Next base: position 219,643 of record ML784789.1, read on the forward strand.
TGTTCTATATGCACTAAAAACTCTGAATTAAATTGTCAACCCGGGGTAAGTAAACTTAGAGTTGTAGCAATATATATTCCAAGGTAGAAGGATTGTAGGTAGTATAGTTTAACGAAGGAAGTGGCTATCTAAGGGCTAATTTATTCAAGCAAAAACTACTAATGATCAAACCCTACTAAGGAATTCAAACTATTTACCCTAAGTAACCTTTGGACCAAGGATCGATGGATAGTTCTAAGAAAGAAAATGAAAACCCTACTTAAATCAAACTGACTGAATCATAACAATAAGCAAAGCAAACAATTCATGTAATAAACAAATAACAACAACAAACTACTTCAACTAGCCTACTTAAATTAAATAAGCAACTATCCTATGAAAGCAAGTAAATAAACAAGCAAGCAACTATTCTATTAAAGCAAGTAAACAAGCAAGAAAAACAACTAGCTAACCTATGATAATTCCTACAGCAGGTAAACTAATTAATTCTACTCAATAAGTAACTAACTAAGCTAAGAAACAAGTGAGCTCTATTCTTGAATTAAACTTCACAACTACTTCTAATTTACAAAAGGAAATCTACTGAATTGAAAGCAAGAGGAATTAACAACTAATCTTTAATGTATGATAAGCAAACTACTCTTTAATCTACCAAAGCAAAAGACTATCTATCCTAAAAAATCAAGGAAACTATCTCCTAAGCTATGAAAGCAAGAAAACTATCTTCTAATCTATGAAATCAAGAAAACTATATTCTAATCTATGAAAACTCAAATATAGTGTTGATGGTTGTGTGAATGTCTCCAGTGTCTTATAATATCACGATGACACTTAACAATGAAAGATAATTCAAGAGGGATACACTCGATATTGACTTCAATAGCAAAGTGAAAAGTGTGAATTAGGCAATCTAGTGAGAACTTAGCCATCATGGAAACAACATCAATTATTATACATATCCATGTGATTATTCAATCATGCATTAACCATTAACAATTTAAAGATACTATTCTATGAATTTTAATTGCACTCTATACTACTTAAGCAAACTCATACTACACTAAACACAATATTTAACTATGAATTGAAATGACAACCTAGATCTAAGAAAGAAATTGCATGGAGTAAGCTAAACTAGTTCTATTTGACAATTCAATTTGCAAAAAGAGAAAATACTCATAAACATAAATTAAACACTATTCTAGCATATGACAAGTAAACAAATGAGAAAACTAATTAACAACTAGATAAGCAAAAACTAAACAGTAATTGGGTAAGCAATCTAGAAATGAAAACTAACACTATCACTATCCATCCACTGAAGCCCTGTCAAAGAAATCACGAATTAAAACTTTGTTTTAAACTTTATTTTAAACTCTATTTTAAACTCTGTTTCAGCATAAAGAAAGTCTAATCTACCATCTAATCACACACGAGGTTAGTATCTAACCTTGCAAGCTTGCTTCTACTAACTAGAAAGTCATTGCATATTGACAAGATTCCTCATAATAACCTGCAAAACTAAATTAAACCAGTTAAATCATAAACAACAATTTATACAACAAAGAAGCAAAATGATAATTCATGTACAAAAAATAAATAAAAAGACATCTACGCTATCTATTTCACGAGAAAACTCATAGGATATTCACCCAGACTGCTGGTGCGCCCCCCAACAAGTCGTGGTTACTCTTCAAAGGCGCACCACGAACTTCAACAACACAAATTCATCATTAAAACTAAAAACGTAGTCTTTACACAGTCTTGGCAAAACGAAAAATGGCAAAATAGAGCTAAATTTATCTTTGTCTCTAACTCTCTATTGCTTAGCTATTGTCTAACCATTGAGGTGGTATTTATAAGTTTTACAAGCCGAGAGGTCGACCACTGGAAGGGTCGAGCCTCTCTAAAAACAGTGAATTGCATTTAAGATGCCCTAAATGCCGAAATGAGGCGAGCCGATAATCGCCCAACATAACAACCCAAACCGAGTTGTCAAGAGTTTAGTAGCTGGAGGCCACGAGCATGAGCAAAACCCATGTTTCTGATTCGCTCATCGTTGGCCGCCAATACCATAACCGCCAAATCACCCATCGTTTTTGTGTAGGACGGAGTGTCGTATGGAGTACCAGACAGAGTGTCGGATGGAGTACCGGACTGAGTGCCAGAAGCAAAAACAAGCTGCGATTTTTCCCCGTGACATACAAAACATGAATTAGTCTCCTAGGATCATAAAAACATACTGATTTAAACTCAAAATCATTGCAAAACATGAATTATGCATACCTGGTGTGGATCATAGCGTTTTGACACAAAAGTTCTTCAAAAACTTCTTCAAAACATGAAAATGCATATACACATTCGAAAAAAAGGATCTAATTAACGTCATAAAATTGGTCATATCACGGGCCCAACAATCGACTCACTGCACAAGAAGGGACTTCCAGGTTTACTAGTGATCAATGATAAGCTCATCACCCTGTCTGACTACAAGCAGAAGATCCTAGCAGTAGCGAAAGATGGTTCTAAATTTGCAGGGATACAAGGGAGTATTACTGGAAAGACATTCTTAGAAACTTTGCAGTTGGACATGAGTATCCAATACAAGATAAAATACATTTTCATTACAAAGCCTACCTTTTCCAAGTACACATAGATGGATGAAACTTACAAAACGTTGCTCAAGGTTTCCATCCCTAGTCAAAAGAGATGGGAATACCTATGTGTCTTACTAGAGTAGAGGTGATGTGGACATCTGAGTTAGAATGAAGACAGTCAAAGTCAAGTTGATGAATCACCAACTACTTTCCCCCAAAATCAACACCAAGGATTCGAATACATCATCAACAATCCTATTATTTTGTAATTTGTATATAGTTAGTTAGATTTTTATTCCACCATATCCTAGTCATTAATGACAGGATCAAATGTAATTGTTGTCTAAATACTTCTTACTTTGAAGTATTGAGGGTTGATTTTTGCGCCCAAGAAGGTATCTTTGTAACATTTTTTAGAAGATCGACCAGTGATAAAAAGATTTATTCACAAGATTCTTGCGTTTGGATGCTAGTGATGTTCATCTTGCTCTGTTAATGTTTATCTTACTCTGTAATCATTTTTGTTTTCTGTTTCTAATCGTGTAAAGGAAGTTAATGAACATAATTTGTCTCGTGCACTCTGTTTCTGGTCTTTAGCGATCTGCATGTGATTCATCTGATATTAATCAAAGAAATTCTTAACTGCTTCTTTGCTTGATTGACTATCTCACCTTTTCTATTTTTCCATCACATTTAAATATAATAGATCCAACATTCTCACTATATCGCCCTGTGAAGAAAATTTATAAAAGCTGTATCTTATTTTAATACTTAACACAAACCCCATAGCCCAATGGATGTTTAAAGCAAATACTTCAGCCAATCTTTATAAACACAACAACAAACTCAGATTATTACAATTAGCCTAATATCTAAAACTCAAACATATCTAAATCCTATAGAGACATCCCTCTTTGAAACTGGCAGGGTTAGATCCCAGTTTCAAAAGTGGTTTTGGTAAGTTACCTCTGTTAATTTCTTCTTCCCTTAACAACCTCTGGGAATTACAGAGTGCTAACATAGTGGCGACCATACCGGGGAATTGAACAAACTTTCCATCTTTATGAATTCTCTTCCCTAGATAAAGAAAACTTTATTTCTGAACAATTAAAGATCTAACTTTCAAGAGATAAATGTTCAGAGGTTGTTGAATTTTGTAGGCAAATGGCATAGATGAATTGGGATAATAGGTAACCCCAACCCGGTTTTGAATGCGCTTAGGGTGGAATTGGTTGCACACATGCGCCACGAGTTGCCATGTGTGAGCAATTTCGAATTCAAAGGCACGTTTTTGGGGGAAAATGATGCATAGTTAGATCAATGTACAAGTATTTTGACTTGGACATTTGATCATGAACATGTCTAAAGTTTGCATCCTCACTCTTAATTGCCTTCAACCAATTCAATTAAATGTCATTGATTCCTGGTTACCTGAAATTGTGGACAGTTATTGGTGTGTAAATTCATATGGCACTTCATTCGACACCTCATACGACACTTCATACGACACCTCATACGACACCTCATACGACACTTCATAGGACACTTCATACGACACCTCATACGACACTTCATACGACACCTCTGTGTTAAATACATGTTTACCTCCTGTAATGGATAGCCTGCAATATTGAAATGTTTTTGATAGTCACAGTGATTAAGAGCAGAGGCATAATGCTCCATTGTTGTTGATTTTTCCACCATGCTCACTCAATCCACTTGCATAGAACATGTAATATCAAGCCTACGATGAACAACCTATAACAAGCATAGGACATGTAATGTCAAACCTACAATGAACATCCTATAACAAAAATGAACCAATAAAGTGGTCTGTTAAGTACAACAATTTATAGCACACTGACTGCTGATGTAATAACTTGTATCATGAAAATAATACAATTTTTTTTACAAAGTTTTACTTCTCTAGGCAATGATCATTTGTCAACTCATGAACCCCTCCCCCACACCTAAGTATTGTGACACATCACAATCAAAAGTATAGAAAACCAGTCAGTTCTCCCAATAGCCTAAGATTTATAGTATGTCAAGTGTAAAGACAAATTTCACAGATTGGTTTGACGAGACGGTTAGAAGATGGCCCCACCTATAGGATAAGAGATCCTATATATAGATAAGAAGAGGCAGGCAAGAGAGTTTCAAGATAGTCTCAGAGTTAGTTCCCAATGACAAGTTTATGAAGTTCATTAACCTTAGCTTAACCATACATAGTTCATGTCAGCTTTGTCTGCAAGTAATGCCGTACATCAGGACAAGTTTAAATTTATTATTTATTTTTTGTTAGATTACCATCCTCACTAGGTAGAATGCCCTGCTGCTAGCAAGCCTGTTTAGTACTCTGACGAGTTTACCTAGTCATAACATAGGCTGGTACCCACTGCCAACAGACCTATTCAGTATCCCGACGGGTTAGCCTCTTGCACCCTCAGAGACCGACCCTCCATCTTTTAAGATTTTAGTATAAGATTGCTTTATGCAAGAAGATGGGGGGACAACTCTGAAAACAATTTTTTATTTCTTTTCAATTGGGATGGTATTTATGTTAGAGGATGACTTTCCGTTATATTACTTAGTGATTTTCCTGATGTAAGGGGTACTTAAGCAGATGTGGCCTATCTGAAGATATCATATAATCAAGCTATTTAGTGCAGTGGACAATACCATTGAGAAAGAACATAAAGGTATCTATAGGCTCAACTCGCTTTCTTCTTTTGTGGTTATTGTGATGTTTCCATGACTAACTGCTAATTAGACCTCCTTGTTACTCTTTAATATAGACACTTTACTCACTTACTTAGGTTTCTTGGGAAAAGTTGTACGAGAGACATCTAAGTTTGGTGGTTATGGTATCACTTCCTTATATAGTAGTGAAGAGTTTCAAGAGCAATTGCTTTAGAATGCCTTAATAAAATGATTTTTTTTGCAAAAATATGGCTAGTTACAGCAAATCAATATTCATTTGATGTTTAGCAGACAACAAAATTCAAGTGTAACAATGTTTTGAAGAAAAAACCTTCTTTTATATTTCCTTGAAACTGTCTACTCCTGGTGAAATAAATACTTATAAAAATCTCTAGAATTGCTTTATTAACAAAATTCAAAACTATTTATATATGTACAGTAGAAAATTCAGAAAATTTTTCAAGAACAAGGGGGGACTTCCCCATCTACTAAGGCCAATGCCTTGTCAGTTGACATGACCTATAGGAAATATTCTTTGGAAATGGGCTTATGATAAAATTTGAGTCGGTCTCCATTTACTACAAAGGAGACTTGTCTGTCGTCAATTGTTTTGATTTTCATAGCTCCATTGTCATATATAGTGAATACCTCGTAAGGGCCCAACCACCGGGTGGTGAGTTTGCCTTTGAAGGTTTTGAATCGAGAATCAAACAACAAATCTCACCAGGTTGGAAGTGTTTCTTCTTAATAAACTTTTCATGCCACTTGCTCCTCTGGTTTTGGACTAATATTGTTCGTTGGATGGCATCTTGCCTGATTTCATCCAACTCATTCAATTTTAGGGCTCGTTTCTTCTGAGCCTCATCTAAGTTTAATCCCAATTATGCGACAATACGGAAAGTCCTTACTTGGAATTCTATGGGTAGAAGTACTTGTTTCCCATACATTAGCTCATAAGGGGTATGCCCAATGGTATTTCTCCAAGTGGTCTAGTATGCCCACAAAGCCTTTGGAAGCCTATCAGCCCAATCTCGGTGATGTAATTGAACAGTCTTGGTCAAGATAGCTTCTAGAACTTTGTTTGTAGACTCTACCTGACCATTAGCTTGCGGGTGGTATGGAGAAGATTTACAGTGTTTAATCCCATATTTCTCTGTTAGCTCTTTCATCAGCTTGGAAGTGAATTGAGTGCCCCAGTCTGTAACAATTTCACGAGGGACACCGAAGCGGGTAAATATGTCTTCATAAATAAATTTGACAATGGATTTTTCTGTAGCCCTAAATAGGGCTTTTGCTTCTACCCACTTGGTGACATAATCTGTACAAACCAAAATATAGTTTTTCTTATGAGACATGGGTGAAATTGGTCCTACAAAGTCAAGGGCTCATTTTTCGAAAGGTTATATCATAACTTGGGCATGCAAGGGCATTTCGTCAACTGACGTAGGTCTTCCTATCCTTTGGCAACCATCACAACTTCTCACAGACTTAGCAGCATCTTTGAAAATGCTAGGCCAATAGTAACCCAAATGTAACACCTTATATGTTGTACGTTTGTCAGAAAAATGGCCACCACATGGTCCATCATGACAACTTCATAGTATTTCTGGTACCTCATCCTCTCGACCACATCTATGAATAATCAAATCCGGACCTGTGTGAAAAAGGTCATGACCAACCCAAGAGTAATTGAGTAATAATTTTATGCTTTTCATGAGGTGACAAATGAGACGGTAACTTCCTAGTAGCCAGATAGTTTGCCATATCTGCAAACCACAGGGTATTTACAGAGAGGGAAGAAAGGTGCTCGTCTGGGAAAATATCATCTACATGGATATCATCATCCTCATTTTTTATTCGTGAAAGAAAATCAACTACCAAATTATCCTTTCCAGGTCGTTCAAGCACAATGATATTAAATTCTTGCAATAACAGGAGCCACCTAGTCACTCGGTCATTAGTTATGGGTTTATTCATGAGAAATCTAATGGAAAAATGATCTGTATGTACAAATACTTCAAAACTTGTAATGTAATGATGAAACTTATTGATAGCATGAACTACTTCCAAGAATTCCTTCTCGATAATTGTGTAGTTTAACTCGACAGGGGACAAGTTCTTGCTCACAAAATAAATGGCATAGGACTGCTGGTCCTCTTTCTTCCCTAATACTCCTCCCATTGCATTGTTAGAGGCATCAATGGATATGTGAAATGGGAGAGTCCACTTGGGCCCTCTAAGAACTAGTGCCACAAACAACTTAGCTTTGAGGATTTCAAAGGTATTTTGACACTGCCCAGTCCAAAAAAAATCAACATCTTTTATTAGCAATCCAAACATGGATGCAACAATATTTGTAAAATTTTCAATAAACCGCTGGTAATATCCGGCATGTCCAAGAAAGCTTCTCACCTCTTTCTGAGTCTTGGGGGGTGGAAGTCTGACGATGACCTCAATCTTTGTAGGATCAACTTTTATCCCTTCAGATGAAACATGATGTCCTAGAACCACTCCTCCAGTCAACAACATTTTACATTTTTCATGACTTAGAGACAGGTTCATTTCTTGGCATATGACAAGGACCTTTTCTAAGTTGTCGAAGGCTTCCTGGTAAGTGTTTCCATAAACTGTGAAGTCATCCATGTAGACCTCCACACAATCATGAATAAGATCGACAAATATCCCTAGTACTGCTCGTTGAAATGTGGTAGGAGCATTACACAATCCAAATGGTAAGACCCTATAGGCATAGGTGCCCCAAGGACAAGTAAAGGTAGTCTTGTCTTGGTCCCCGGGTGCTATGAGAATTTTATTGTACTCGCTGTACCCATCTAAAAAGGAAAAATACTTCTTTCCAGACAAGGTATCCAGAACTTGGTCAATGAAAGGAAGAGGAAAGTAATCTTTCAGAGTGGCTTTGTTGAGTTCCTGAAAATCAACACAAATTCTCCATTTCCCGGTCACTTTCTTTGGAACCACTACATGCGGGGACACCCACTTACTATCGGATATGGGATAAATAAATCTGACATTTAATAACTTTTGGATCTCCTCCTTTACTATATCTTTGAGTGCTGGGTTCATCCTTCTCCAGGGTTGCCTAACATGTGTTACCTCCCCCTAGGTATATATGTGATGGATACATGTGTCAGGGTGTATACCCTTCATGTCAGTGTATTCCGAGGAGAATGCTCATGATTGTTCTTTAAGGATACTTACTAACCGTTTCTTTTGGTCTGCATCTAGCCCAGAGTTTATATGTAGAAATTTCCCTGGACTAATCTCGTAGGGCATGGTATAAGACATGGCAGACTCATCTATCTCAAAGATAAAAAGATGGCAAAGATGAAATGGATGGGTCCAATTGTTCCTAAAATTATTCCCCAAACATGTATTCAAATTGGGGAAAATATTGTGGAAAATCCACACATGTGATAGCTGAAATAAACTGGCTTAGCACATTTTCCGTTGTGTGCTCCTAAAGTGCCCAGGCATGGTCACTTGGAAATACGGGTTCTTCCCAGTCCTCATTCTCATATGGACATTCAAGCCACCATATATTCTCCATTATAGGTTGAGTCGGAGGGTATATGGTGAGCTTCTGGATAGAAAGTCCATTTGAGATGGTCATTTCCCCCTCTCTGCAACCAATAAATGCATTGGTTGTGGCTAACCAAGGTCTTCCTAAAATGACGGGATGGCCTTTGGTACGATCCTTTGAGTGGATGACAAGAAAATCTATTGGGTACTCCCATGAGGTTAAAGTAACCATGATATCATCTAAAATTCCTTCAGGTATAACCCTGGTCTTATTTGCTAATTCCAAAATGGTTTAGGTAGACCTAAGAAGAGGTTGTAACTATAATTTCTCCAAGGTAGTAGCGGTCATAACATTGATGGCTGCCCCTAGGTCTATGAGAGTGTTTGCAATGGAGACCTCATTAATGGTTATGGTCACTATGGGGTTTCTTGGGTTTCCATATTTTGCTAGTTTTGGTTTCTCTGATATGTACTCAGAAAGTCCTACCAAATGTACTGTAGGAGGGTCCTTTTGCTTGCTAGCCGACTTCTTAATACACAATTCTTTGACTACCTTACTGTAGATTGGAATGTCTTTAATGGATTGAAGCAGATGAATCTTGACACAAATATTCTTCAATTCATTCAAGATGTCAAATTCTAGTCGGGTGCTAGGTTTCTCGATTACCAATCTGTCTAGATAAGGAGGGGCCTTCACAATTTGTGAAAGTTCATTTTGGGGAAGCTTGGGTTCTTGGTTCTTAGGAATAATAACATCTTCCCACCTAGTGTCATCCGTGGGTTGTTTGGTGGTTTCTTCTTCTTCTTCTTCTTCTTCCTGGATGACTACTGAAGGTCTCTGCCTATCCAGAACTTTTCCCAATCTTAGTTGAATTTCCTGTAATGGAATAGGAGTAATAACATATGTCGGGAAGGCCTGCATCTCAACATTATGAAGAGATTGAGGGGGCTTATTATTGGGATTCAACACTGGTTGTGCCAGTAATAGTGTTGGTCTCAGGGATCTTGCATTATGATATTGTAGTGGTGGTTGTTATGGAATAGGAGGTAAAGGTGGTGGAACAAAACCTGGTAGAAGCTGCAGAGTGTTCGGTGGGAACTGAGGATAAGGATGGTTGGACATAGGGATAGGTGTATCTTGAGGGTTTTCTTGGTTATGTCCTCCTCTCCATCCTTGAAGCCAAGGATGTTGGTATTGAGTAGACCAGTTTTTCCAACCTGGTGAGTTCCACTGTTGTTTTTGTTGATAATAGGGTGGAACTTGAGATTGTAGATCTAGGTATATGGGCTGGTTCCTAGGCTGCCATGGCCTCCTAGGTGCATAAGAAGACTCCCCAGGATATCCACTCCTATAGATGGCTAATAAACTGGGAAATGATAGACATTTATCAGTTGAATGGTCTTCTGTGCAAAAGCCACAAACTAAAATGTTATCTAATGGGCATTCCCTTGAGGAATGCTTCCTATTGCATCTTGGGCAATATATGCTCATGGCTGCATTTTCCTCCTCCTGTTTCTTTTTAATTTTTAGGGTGTCCAACTGGGAACCTATTGTGCTTAAGATATTTGTCTTAAAGTTTTCTAAAAGGTTCCCTATCTCAACTCTTGTGATACCCCCTGAACTAACTGGTTTTAAGTTTTTGTTATAAGGGTCCCGAACATTCTTTCCTGTTTTATCTCTACTCCTTGAGTAATTCTTACACATTTCACATATCTCGACAAACGGTTTATGAGAGATGTCACCTAATGTCATCAGGTTAAGCATCTCTAGGTATTCTTCTGAAATTCTCCTAAGGAAAAGAGCCCTAACTACATCCTCTGGAAGGTCATGGTATTTTGACTTCTGGGAGATGTATGCAAACCATTCCATATAGTTCTCAAGATTATCATCTTCTAATTGTTGGATTTTAAAGATGTCATTACGAGATTCTTTGGTCTTGCAATAGTCTTGGTACTTCTTAAGAAATATATCGTTCAAGGCTTCCCAAGACCTAATACCGGATTCTCCCAACCCCATGAACCATCTTAGTGCGGAGTCCTTGAGGGTGGCAGAAAAGAGTTTTAGTTTATGAGCATCTTGTAAGTAATTGTAGCTCTTCCACAATATGTCGAACTCAAATAGGAAGGTATCTATATCTTCACTTCTTTTTCCATAAAAGGTAGGTAGTGCTAAGAGAGGAATATTCTTCATGTTGACATTTGGGGTGGTGTCCAAAATTGGAAACCCGAAGGTAGTTTCAGTTTGGTTTCCAGTTTCTTCTTCCTCTCCATGTCTTACATTGTTATGATCCTCCTGATCATCCATATTGGTTTGGTTTCCAAACAGAGAGTACCTAGGTGGTTTTATCTTCGAAGAGAACAAGTTTTCCCTTTGATGGAAAGGTCTTCCTACTGATTGGATGTATGGGACTCTACTCGAGCCGGTTGAGATTATTGGTGCCAAAGTTTTTGTGTCAGTTTGAGAGATAATTACGTTGGCTGAACTACCAAACAAAATATTCACCTGTTCAGGGTCTATGATGTCCTCAAAGTTAGTATCTCTTGGTGATGGTGTAAAAGCAAAGTTTGTATTGTTTGGTTCTACGGAAGGCTCGAGTGGTCCTGCCTCCTATCCCAATATGATTTATGCTTCAATTTCTTGTTCTTTAGTGCTCCCTGTGTTAGTCTCTTCAGAGACTAATTTAGTTCTTTGAGTTGATCTAGCTTCTGTTTTTCGGTATCAGTCTGCAGAGTTGATAAGTGGAACATTCCTTCCCCCAAAAATATCGGAAGTAACCTAGGTTTAAATATCTGACTTAGATTTAATGTGTCTACCTTTTGGATCTCTAGGTCTATTCATGAAAGTAAAAAAAGAAAAAAAAAGAAAAACTACCATTGGGTTTGTGGGAATCTGCTATAGCAGATGCGCATGTTCTTACCTCTCGTCTTAAAGTTCCCCCGCCACCAAACTAATGCTAAGGTCTAGAAGTAATCTATTTCCTAACTATTTCCTACCTTGAGACAACTCCCCAACAACGACGCCAAAAATCATGGGTGTTCTATATGCACTAAAAACACACTAAAAACCTTTAATTAAATTGTCAACCCGGGGTAAGTAAACTTAGATTTGTAGAAATATATATGCCAATGTAGAAGGATTGAAGGTAGTATAGTTTAACGAAGGAAGTGGCTATCTAAGGGCTAATCTATTCAAGCAAAAACTACTAATGATCAAACCCTACTAAGGAATTCAAACTATTTACCCTAAGTAACCTTTGGACCAAGGATTGATGGATAGTTCTAAGAAAGAAAATGAAAACCCTACTTAAATAAAACTAACTGAATCATAACAATAATCAAACCAAACTATTCATCTAATAAGCAAATAGCAACAACAAACTACTTCAACTAGCCTACTTAAATTAAATAAGCAACTATCCTATGAAAGCAAGTAAATAAACAAACAAACAACTATTCTATTAAAGCAAGTAAACAAGTAAGCAAAACAACTAGCTAACCTATGATAATTCCTACAACAAGTAAACTAATTAAGACTACTCAATAAGTAACTAATCAAGCTAAGAAACAAGTGAGCTCTATTCTTGAATTAAACTTCACAACTACTTCTAATTTACAAAAGGAAATCTACTAAATTGAAAGCAAGAGGAATTAACAACTAATCTTTAATCTATGATAAGAAAACTACTCTTTAATCTACCAAAGCAAAAGACTATCTATCCTACAAAAGCAAGGAAACTATCTCCTAATCTATGAAAGCAATAAAACTATCTTCTAATCTATGAAAGTAAGAAAACTATATTCAAATCTCTGAAAACTCAAATATAGTGTTGATGGTTGTGTGAATGTCTCCGATGTCTTATAATATCATGATGACACTTAACAATGAAAGATAATTCAAGAGGGATAAAACCGATATTGACTTCAATAGCAAAGTGAAAAGTGTGAATTAGGCAATCCAGTGAGAACTTATCCATCATGGAAACAACATCAATTATCCTGCATATCCATGTGTGATTATTCAATCATGCATTAACCATTAACAATATAAAGATACTATTCTATGAATTTTAATTGCTTTCTATACTACTTAAGCAAACTCATACTACACTAAGCTCAATATTTAACTATGAATTGAAATGACAACCTAGATCTAAGAAAGAAATTGCATGGAGAAAGCTAAACTAGTTCTATTTGACAATTCAATTTGCAAAAAGAGAAAATACTCATAAACATAAATTAAACACTATTCTAGCATATGACAAGTAAACAAATGAGAAAACTAATTAACAACTAGATAAGCAAAAACTAAACAGTAATYGGGTAAACAATCTAGAAATGAAAACTAACACTATCACTATGCATCCACAKAAGCCTTGTCAAATAAATCRTGAATTAAAACTCTGTTTTAAACTTTATTTTAAACTCTGTTTCAACATAAAGAAAGTCTAATCTACCATCTAATCACACACGAGGTTAGTATCTAAGTTTGCAAGCTTGCTTCTACTAACTAGAAAGTCATTGCATATTGACAAGATTCCTCATAATAACCTACAAAACTAAATTAAACCAATTAAATCATACACAACAATTTATATAACAAAGAAGCAAAATGACAATTCATGTGCAAAAAATAAATAAAAAACCATCTACGTTATCTATTTCACAAACAAATTCATAGGATATTCACCCAGACTGCTGGTGCCCCCCCCAACAAGTCGTGGTTACTCTTCAAAGGCGCACCACGAACTTCAACAACACAAATTTGTCATTAAAACTAAAAGCACAGTCTTTACACAGTCTTGGCAAAACGAAAATGGAAAAACAGAGCTAAAATTGTCTTTGTCTCTAAATCTCTATTGCTTAACTATTGTCTGATCACTGAGGTGGTATTTATAAGTTTTACAAGCTGAGAGGTTGACCACTGGAAGGGTCGACCCTCTCTAAAAATACTAAATTGCATTTAAGATGCCCTAACTGTCGAAATGAGGCAAGCCAATAATCGCCCAACATAACAACCCAAACCGAGTTGTCAAGAGTTCAGTAGCCTGAGGCCACGGGCACGAGCAAAACCCATGTCTCTGGTTCGCCCATCGCTGGCCGCCAATACCATAACTGCCAAATCACCCATCGTTTTTGTGCAGGACAGAGTGCCAGATGGAGTACCAGACTGAGTGCTGGATGGTGTATCAGACTGAGTGTCGAATGGTGTATCAGACTGAGTGTCGGATGGTGTATCAGACTGAGTGCCGGATGCAAAAACAAGCTGTGATTTTTCCCTGTGACATACAAAACATGAATTAGTCTCCTGGGATCATAAAAACATACTGATTTAAACTCAAAATCATTGCAAAACATGAATTATGCATACCTGGTGTGGATCATAGCGTTTTGACACAAAATCTCTTCAAAAACTTCTTCAAAACATGAAAACACATATACACATTCGGCAAAAAGGATCTAATTAATGTCATAAAATCGGTCATATCATGGGCCCAACAGTTGACTCACTGCACAAGAAGGGACTTCCAGGTTTACTAGTGATCAATGATAAGCTCATCACCCTGTTTGACTACAAGCAGAAGATCCTAGTAGTAGTGAAAGATGGTTCTAAATTTGTAGGGATACAAGGGAGTATTACTGGCAAGGCATTCTTAGAAAATTTGCAGTTGGACCTGAGTATCCAACATAAGATAAAATACATTTTCATTACAAAGCCTGCCTTTTCCAAGTACACAGAGATGGATGAAACTTACAAAAGGTTGCTCAAGGTTTCCATCCCTAGTCAAAAGAAATGGGAATACCTATGTGCCTTACTAGAGTAGAGGTGATGTGGACATCTGAGTCAACATGAAGATAGTCAAATTCAAGTTGATGAATCACCAACTACTTTCCCCTAGAATCAACACCAAGGATTCAAATACATCATCAACAATCCTATTATTTTGTAATTTGTATCTAGTTAGTTAGTTTTTTATTCCACCATATCCTAGTCATTAATGATAGGATCAAATGTAATTGTTGTATAAATACTTCTTACTTTGAAGTATTGAGGGTTGATTTTTGCGCCAATGAAGCTATCTTTATAATATTTTTGAGAAGATCGACCAGTAATAAAAAGATTGATTCACAGGATTCTTGTGTTTGGATGCTGGTGATGTTCATCTTGCTCTGTTAATGTTTATCTTACTTTGTAATATTTTTTGTTTTCTGTTTCTAATCATGTAAAGGAAGTTAATGAACATAATTTTTCTCATGCACTATGTTTCCAGTCTTAGCAATCTGCATGTTATTCATCTAATATTAATCAAAGAAATTCTTAACTGCTTCTTTGCTTGATTGACTATCTCACCTGTTCTATCTTTCCATCACATTTAAATCTAATAGATCCAACATTCTCACTATATCGCCCTGTGAAGAAATTTTATAAAAGATATATCTGATTTTAATCTTTAACACAAACCCCATATCCCAATGGATGTTTAAAGCAAATACTTCATCCAATCTTTATAAACAAAACAACAAACTCAGATTATTACAATTAGCTTAATATCTAAAACTCAAACATATCTAAATCCCACAGAGACATCCCTCTCTGAAACTGGCAGGGCTAGATCCGAGTTTCAAAAGTGGTTTTGGTAAGTTACCTCTTAACAACCCTTAACAATTTCTTCTACCCTTAACAACCTCTGGGAATTACATAGTGCTAACATAGTGGCGACCATACCGGGGAACTGAACAAACTTTCCATCTTTACAAATTCTCTTCCCTAGATAAAGAAAACTTTATTTCTGAACAATTAAAGATCTAACTTTCAAGAGATAAATGTTCAGAGGTTGTTGAATTTTGTATATATTAATTTTTATTTCTTAAAGCTTAAAGTTCTGGCTCCTAAAAGAATTCACACTAGATCTCATCCTGATCCAGAACCTATAACAACAATAGATAATCCAAAAAAATTACTCAGAAAAAGAAACACTGTAGAAGGTCAAGGGAGTAGCAATCCTCTTCTTAGGGAAAATTCTCTTCTAGAAAAACTTATCTCAATACATGATATTGAGTTTGACCTACCTTTTGAGCATAGCCTTTTCATAACTAAATCTGATAGCTTTGTGAACGAAATAGTACTATGTCAAACCATCCTCCAATCTAAAACCCCTGAAAGACTCTCTCCTAAAACAGATTTTGATCAACGAATCCTTCAAGAGTTTGAGAAACTTCAAGACCTAGCATCTAATCTCGATCAAGTTTTGTCCAAAGCCCATTTTCAACAATCAGTCGAGCTTTCTGCCATTTCTATTGCTGCAGCTTTTGTCAACCCACAAGTAACTCAAACTATACCTCCTAGTCATGCATCATCCACATCCTCTATCAGTTCCCCTCCAATCACAGAGGTTTTCATTCAACCTCCTCCACTCATCATGGTAGCGATATATGCCCCCCTAGTGTTAGTTGCTCCTTTACATGCCATGCCTCAGGACTATCAAACTAGGCTTCCTCAGTTTGATGGCACTGGAGCCCTTAATGCACAACAACATATGGATAAAATGAATGATTACTTTGATTTGCAGGAAGTTGACGAGGTAGATGTTCAAATGAGAATCTTTGCACAAAGTTTATCTGGAATTGTCAAAAAATGGTTTAAAACATTACGTGCTGCTAGCATTGCTGATATTGATGCTTTCCACCAAACCTTTCTCAAAAGATGGGAGGTAAAGAAAAACCCTCTCCAAATTTGATCAGAGTATGAAAATATCAAAGGAAATCAAGGGGAAATGGTACAAGACTATTGCATTCATTTCAATAATATCTATAACGCAATTCCTACTGATATCAAGCCTCCTAAAGGCTTGGCCTTAATAAAGTTCCCTGATGGTTTTGATGTTGATATGTCTTACCAACTGAGAGAAAGAAATTCTGCCATGCTGGAAGATATGCAGAAAAGTGCAGTGAGTGTTGAAGCAAACCTTTTAGCTAGAAGAGCTAGACAAAGAAATGAAAGGAGAGTTACAATTAAAGAAGAACCTTCCACTTCTACTTCAGATACCAAAATTGATTATTTAGTAAGGACCATGGAGAGAATGATGGACAAATTGCAAATCAATGATAGAAACTCGCCTAGAGAGAATCAACCTGCACCTCATATTCAAAATCCTAATTTCAGAAGGAATCCTCCCCAAATCAGACAGAGAGAGCCTAGAGACCAAATGGAACAAAGAGGTCATGATCAACAGATTAGGCCACCTCTTCAAGAAAACTATGCTGATGAAGGGGAAGAGGTAATTGAGGAGTTGGATGTCATTCACATAAAACTTGTGGGGGTTAACAATAATGATTCCATTTTTCTCGCTCAGGAAGAACACAAACTTTTTCTCTTTTCACAGATCGAAGTAGATGAGGAAGAGTCTGAATAACAGGCCTTGGAGAATGTAATAATGGAAGTCCATAGATAATACAACTTGAGAAGCAAGAAGTCTAATGACAACCCAACTAAGAAGGTTGTTGAAACTAAGAAAGATGTTGAAGCCAAGAAAACCTCAGATACTACTCCTAAGAAAGTTCCTGAAAATAACAATTTGGAGACTCCTGCAAAAAGAATTCTTGAATCTTCACCAAGAACAACTCAAACCGAAGTTGCATCCACAAGTTAGCCTAGTATTACGACATAGAAAACTGTGAATGATAAATCATAATTACAGAGCCAAAGCATAACTTCAACCACTTCAAGCTTGGAAAGTGAATTGGCCAAACTAAAGATTCCTATTCATTTGACAGAACTAATGAACAAAAATGCTTACAGATCACAGGTGATCAAAGCATTAAACATAGAACTGGGAGTAGGCACAGACACTGTGAATGTTGCTGATGATCAACTTGAACTGTTGTTTGGTCTTGAGGTTGAGGGACAAATCGACTATGGTTCTATTCCTTCTTTCTACATCAGTCTGAATATTCATGACAAGACATTACATAACGCTATGTTGGATTATGGTGCTTCTCACAATCTTATGCCCAAGGCTGTGATGGAGAAGTCGAGGATTGATATCACTAGGCCTTACAAGGACTTATACTCCTTTGACTCTAGCAAGGTTAAATGCATAAGTCCAATTAAAGATCTGTGTATTACCCTGGCACAAATCCCATCTAAAAGCATGGTGATGGATATTGCTGTAGCAGACATTCCTTCAAAATATGGTATGCTATTATCTCGATCATGGGGTGCCAAGTTAAAGGGCACTTTTCAATTAGATATGTCTTATGCCACCATTCCTATATTTGGACAACAAAGAAGATTGTACAGAGAGACTCTGATGAAATACATGGTCAACAGTCAAGAGAAGCCACATAACTATCCTTTGTATTCTATTCATTTTGACCTGGACTCTTTCATTTTATATAATGATGGTGACTTGGAGAGTCAAATTTCACAATTAGAAGATGATACATCTGGCTTGGAGGAAAGTAAAGAAACCCTTGAGGAAAGTAAAATGGTGACAATAGAAACTGATGAATCAACATAAAATTTATGGAGTATGGATTTTGACGGAGCGGTTAGCAAAGAAGGAGCTGTAGCTAGGGTGTGGGTGCATAATCATAAAGCAAGATATTCAGAAACCAACTCTTATAAATTAAATTTCCAGTGCACCAATAACATAGCTAAGACTGAAGCATTGATGCTCAACCTGAAGTTGTTGAAGAAACTTGGTGCCAAAAAGATTATGGTAAGAGGTGATTCTGAACTTGTCATTAAACAAATCAAAGGTGAGTATTCTACAAAGCATCATAGACTCAGAGCTTATAGAAACACTATTTTGGATTTTCTACAATGTTTCACTGAAACCGACTTGCAGGTAATTCCCAGAGGCCAAAACATACTTGCAGATGGACTAGTTACTTCGACAACCACGTGTAAAATACCTTTCCATCAAAATCACCAATACACAGTGGAGGTGAAATGCAAACCAACTGTCCCAGACAATATTAGGTACTTGCAAGTGTTTGACAACGATGAACAAATTGAGGATTTCCTGCAGTCTAAAAATGATTTTGAGTGTACAAATATTGATGTAGATAGCGATGATGATAGTGTAAATAAACTAGATTTAGAAGATGATAGTGTAAATAATATAGATTTAGAAGTAATAAATGAAAAGGATGAAGATTCATACATTTTACAATTGAAGAATTATATTTTAACTAGAGGGTTGGTTCCTTTAGAAGAACTGTTCGATTTTAACGATGTAGCAAAAAAACCAAAAATTGAACCTAGTGGAAAAGAGGTTGAGGAATGTAACATAGGAACAGATGAAAAACTAAAAATGATCAAACTATCCAAATATTTACCTCATGAGAAAAAAGAAAAATATATCGAGCTTTTCAAAGAATTTGTAGATGTCTTTGCTTGGAGCTATGAGGATTTGAAATCTTACGACACTAGTATCATACAACACAAGATCCCTTTAAAAGAAGAACACAAATCTTTCAAGCAGAAACTTAGGATAATCAATCCACAGTTAATGCCTCTGATAGAAAAATAAATAAATAAAATGTATGATGCCAAAATAATAGTTCCCTTGAGATTTTCAAAATGGGTTTCTAATCTGGTTCCTACTAGAAAGAAGACTGGAGAAATTAGGCTCTGCATTGATTTCAGGAATCTCAACAAAGTCTCCCTTAAAGACAACTATCCTCTGCCTAAAATGCATCACATCTTACAAAAGGTAGTTGAATTCAGTAGGATCTCTTTGCTAGATGGTTTTTCTGGCTATAACCAAGTCCTCGTCCACCCTGATGACGAGGAGAAAACAACTTTCACTACACCCTGGGGAACTTTCATGTATGTGAAAATGCCCTTTGGTTTAATGAATGATAGTGCCACATTCCAGAGAGAAATGAACATTTCCTTTGTGGACGAGCTTGGGAGGTTTATAGTCATATAATTGGATGATGTTACTGTCTATTCAAAATCAGACGAGGAACATTTACAACATCTTAGGTGAGTTTTTGAAAAGTGCAGAAAGTTTGGGATTTCATTAAACCCCAAGAAAACTTTTTTTGGTTTAGAAGAAGGAAAACTGCTAGGGCATATTATCTCTAAATATGGAATCAAGATAGACCCCAACATAATTGTGGCCATCTAGAAGTTAGACCATCCTAGAAACATTAAGGATTTGCAATACTTCATAGGAAAAATAATTTTTTTGAGAAGATTCATACCCAATTTGGCAGAACTCCTTAGGAACATTACAAATATGCTTAAAAAAGATACAAAAATAAAGTGGAACATAGAATCTAAACAATCCTTTGAGCAAGTAAAACAAGCACTTACACAAGCTCATGTATTAATCAATCCATATTACACTAAATATTTCTACTTATTATCTTTTGCCTCTGAACACACCATTGCAACGATCCTTTTGTAGAAAAACAATGAAGGCCATGAACATCCTATAGCGTTTTTCAGCAAGTCATTGAGAGATGTTGAATTGAACTACAACATAATGGAGAAACATGCTTTTGCCTTGGTAAAAGCAATCAAAGATTTTAGAGTTTACATTCTTCATTCACATACTATTACTTATGTTCCTAATGCAGTGGTGAAAGACATTCTAACCCAGGATAACCCAGTTGGTAGAAGAGGGAAGTGGATTGCAGTGATCCTTGAATATGATATAGAGATCAAACCAACCAAACTGATCAAGGGTCAAGGTTTGGCCAAACTGACGGCTGAATCAAATTTTCATGCTTTAGATGTAAATTTCTTAGCTGCAGTTGATGAACAAAGAGAGCAGGCGACTCCACATGTCAAAGAGGTATTCTTAAATTCTCCATGGTATGCAGACCTTATCTTTGTCTTGCATAATTTACAAGCTCCTCCTAGTCCGACGAAGACTAAAACTAGATTCTTGAAACTCAAAGCATTGAAATATTGCATTCTGAATGGAAATCTTTACTGGTAAGATGCTAGAGGCATTTTACTTAATTGTTTATTGAAAGATGAAGATGCAAAGCATTGCAGGAGTTTCATGAAGGTGATTGTGGTGGGAATTTAAGTTGGAAATCTACTACTAAAAAGATCCTCAGAGTTGGTTTTTACTGGCCCACCTTGTTTGCAGATGTCCATATAAAAGTAACCTCCTGTCACAAGTGCTAGGTCTTTGAAGGTAAAATGAAATTTTTTCCTTTACCTTTGAAACCTATTTCGGTTGAAGCTCCATTCCAACAATGGGGTTTGGACTTTATTGGCGAGATTCACCCAACTTCTTTAGGCCAGCATAAGTGGATCCTCACAACTACAGACTACTTCACAAAGTGGGTTGAAGTTGTACCTTCCAAGCAGGCCATAGATGCCGTGATTATAAAATTCTTGGAAAATAACATTCTCTCTCGTCTTGGATGCCCTAGAAAGATTATCATCGATAATGCAACATATTTCAGATAAAAAAAGTTGATAGAATTTGGCAGTAAGTATCGAATTACTTTAGGGCACTCTACAACCTATTACCCTCAGGGTAATGGATTGGTAGAGTCCTCTAATAAAATTTTGGTAAATATCATGAAGAAAATGTTGCAGGAAAATAATAAATCTTGGCTCAACAAGTTGGTTCATGCACTTTGGGCTGATGGGATGACCACAAAAAGATCAATTGGTATGTCACCATATCAGTTGGTATGGAACTGATGTTGTTTTCACTACCTATTTGGGTGTTCCTGTTATGAAGTTGTTGCAAGAATTACAGGTAGAGCCTAATGATATCCAAAGGAGGATCAATAAGATGATCCAACTCCAACAGTCCAGAGAAGAGGTGTATAACCAGACCCAGGTAATCCAAGAGAGCATCAAGAAGATTTATGACAGAATAACCAAAGAGGATGATTTCGAATTGGGTGATTTAGTATTGAAATGGGATTCCAGAAATGAAGACAAGGGCAAGCATGAGAAGTTCGACAATTTGTGGAAAGGCCCTTTCATAATCCAGACATATAAAGGAAACAATGAATTCTTACTCCAGGACAGGGAAGGAGAAGATCTACCAGGAGGACTTATCAATGGCAGGATGCTCAAAAATTATGTTCCACCAGAATGAAGATCTTAGTCACTCATCTCATTGTACAAACCACCTTTACTTTAATTTTATGTCATGTGTGAGGTGATTTTTATCAAATGGTTGAAGCCTGAAGAGAAGGCCCTAAGCCAATGATATGGACCACCATATTTACAGTAAAAATAAAACAAATCAACTTGCAGAAGAAGCACTGGAGAAGAATTATCAAGGCATCAGGTAGTAGGTTCTTGGCACCTCACAAGGAGAGCACCATCCCCAAGTGGAGCCACTATTATAACCCTATGTTTCATAGGAATCACCTGGTGATTATAATCTCTTCCTCTAGTTATATTTTTGTTGTAAATAATATTTTATTCTGCAAATGATTTACAAAAAGAAAAGAAAGAAAGAAAGAAAAAGAAAACAAAAGAAAAGGAAAAAGAAAAGAAAGAAAAATAAAAAATATAGAAAAATCAAAAGAGGGTGTGAAAAAGAGAAAAAAGAAAATATGATAAAACCCCATGAAATAATTTGGCTTGATCCATAC